>MDKH01172773.1:0-21560 GCA_005239495.1 Nicotiana undulata
AGACATTACTTACCTCAAACTAGCCCGAAACTACTTCGCAATGCGTTTGCCTTTTGAATCAACCTCCGGATGCTCCAAATCTACCAAGTCCAGATTTTTATCATCAAATTATGCTCAAGAAATAAATTCCAATTGAAAAATATCGAATTTAGCTCAAAATATCGAATTCGGTCAAACCCCGACCCCCCCGGGCACGCATCCCGAAACTCAGAAATTTTTATACCAAAATGTTCTTCGTTCTCTCACGAGTCCGTACATATAAAGAACACCAAAATGGGAGTTCGTTTGACCCCTCAAATCGACCCCTAAATATCTCATAATCTCAAGCCCAAAACCCACCTTTTTCTACTGATTTTCATGAATTTAATACCGAGATTATGTTCTATAATCACTCATAAACGAGTTTTAATGATCAAAATACTTACCTCTATGAAGAACACTATTTTCCTCTTCAAAAATCGCCTCAAGAGCTCTTTGTCCGTACAAAAATGGTGTAAAAAGGGTTTAGGTCGCGGAAGGGTTTATTTAAATATGCCCAGTGATTTACTCTCCGCGATCGCGGTCAAACACACGCGATCGCACAATACAAATTTTTCCCCTTCTCCACGATCGCAGGTCCCCTCATGCGATAGCACAGTGTATTTTTTCGGACAGCCCCACACGCCCAAATTCCTTTGTGCTATCGCACCCACACCTACGCGATCGCACTGCTTTATTTCCCTCTACTCTACGATCACATATCTACACCTGCGATCGCACAACACATTTTTCACCTTCCCCAAATTAACTCTCCGCGATCGCACAAATGCCTACGCGATCGCACTTAATAAATTTTTGATGTAAAAACACCAGCAAAACAGCTATTTCCTTAAGTCCAAATGAGTCCGTTAATCACCCGAAATCAATCCCGAGCCCTTTGGGACCTCAACCAACTATACCAACACATCACATATGATCATTCAAACATAGTTGCATTCTCAAAACACTAAAATTAACGTCAAAACACCAAATTTACATCAGATTCAAGCCTAAGAACTTTGATATTTCTAGAATCCACCAATGATGCCGAAACTATCCAAAACCACTCCGATTGACCTGAAATTTTGCAGACATATCCAAAATTACATTACAAACCTGTTTCAACTTCCGGAATTCCATTCCGACCCCGATAGCCTATTTTCCACAGCCGGCCGGAAATCGCCAAAAACTAACTTTCGCCAATTCAAGCCTAATTCTACACCGGACATCACAAAAATATTCCGGACACACTCCTAAGTCCCAAATCACCTAACGAAACTATCCGAGCCATAAAATCCGCATTCCGAGGTTGTTAACCAATAAGTCAACTCTCAGTTGATTTATCTAACTTCAAGGCTATTTTTAAAGACTGAATGACTAAACTCTCACCACAACCATTCTGATTTCAAGCCTACCAACTCTAACACATCAATAACAGTTAAACCAAGTTATGACAAGGCAATAGCAGTAATTAAAATGCAGGTTCTACGTAACGACAGACCGGGTCGTTACACATATAAATAAAAGTATTTTGATTTGAGTGTTGTATTTAAAATTAGAATATTGTGGTATGTTTGGTTTGAATATTATATTCCAAATTTGAATATTATGGTATATTTGATTTGAATACTATATGCCAAATTAGAATATTGCAATATATTTGGTTTTGAATATTGTATTTTTTATTGGAATATTATGGTGTGTTGGTTTGAATACTATAGCGCGTTTGATTTGAATATTGTAATTTTAATGAGGATATTGTAGTGTATTAGTTTGAATAGTACATTCTAATATTTTTGTAGTTTAGATATTGTATCCCAAATTAAAATATTTTTACCTTATTTTAACTTTTCTTTTGATTACCTAGATGTAAAAGAAAAACAAAGAAGATGAAATACTTCATCTAATAAATGAATGGTAAAGAAGTATGGTCTTGTACAAAACAAATGCCCATTTTCATATTATTTATTCTTCTGCACCCACAGGTCAAAGGACAGAATAGAGAGGGTTGTTTATTTGGAACAAGAAATCATTGGGGTTCAGATGTTTCGGTGAACATATATAATCCTAATTCCTTGGGATGATAGAGTATTTTAAGGGATTTATCCAGTTGGAGTGAAAGATAATCTAATCCCTTAAATGTGGGATTTCTTTAATGACATATAATGATATAGAAGATGTAAAAAATAAATAAGTTTTTATAAAGTAAGTATAGAACTTAAAACAAATATTTTAAATGTATATGGAGTTAACTGGTATTTTCAATAGGTATTCCGCATAAATTTCCCTTAAATAGTTATTCCTTATCCTCGTAGTCGCTGGATGGGCCAGCAGATTCTGGAAGACTCTTCTAAGAATTGAAGGTCTGGATCATTTATACGGAGAGCCCAATACATTATTTTCTGTAAATGGATTGGGTCATCTAAGGTTCAGAATTGGGCATGTTACACATTTGACCGTTCAGCCAAAAATAATTACATTTACTATCTGATATATATTAAAAAATATACACTGGTTATGTATGTAATTTAAATGCTTTTGTATATTATACATTAACATTTAATAAATATACATTTCACCGACTATTATCTTTTAGAGCGACTACACTGTATCTCTTTCTTTCAGAAAGGTCATTGAGATTCAAACTCTGTGCACACTGCACAGTGAATTGTAATCCTCTTACGGTTGAGTTTTTCCTTTAGGATTCAAAGTTCCAGTTCTACTAGTTCATGACTATATTTCTACTTTAAATTTGCCTCTCGGGTATGAAATAATTTTTAAAGTTATTTACAAATAATTCTGTACTCTAATGGATTAGCAACTCAAACAATGCAAAAAGCTATAATAACAATTATTAGTTAAACTTCACAAACAGTTTAAAGTTGGAGTCCCCTTCAATAGTGGGTTTGCTGTCACGGGTCTTGTTCGTTTAGTGCTTAAACCTGAAGCTAGTTAAGGGGAGAGGCGGAGCTAGAGTATCGGGAACGGATTTACGGAATTTAGTAGTTTTGATTCGAATTTTATAATTATTTTAAAAAAATTATAAATATATATAAATTATTAATTAGAACTCAATAACTTAAAACAATTTGAGCACTACTACGGCTATCGTCTTGCAATTTGTCTTTTGACTAGATTTCAAAATTCAATAAGTTAAGGCTGATTAATTAACTTATGAAACCTTCTCACGTTACTCCACTCAAAAGCTAACAAATGTCCATTTCATTTTGGTACCCCCAATTATATGACCTACCAACATTAATAGCTTTTGGAAGGACTCGAAGCAAAAGCAATATTGAGAATCCAAAAGCTTAACCTGAAGTGTGAACATAAACCCAACAATTAGTTAAATCTAGTACTCCTAGTAATATGAAATGATGAACTCAAAAAAGTCAGAAGAGTATTTATATTGGTATTCTTTAAAATTCAATACTTGTTCCGATTTACTTTAATTGATATTTAGGTTGTTTTCACACATATTAAAAAATTCACTGTTAATTAATTAATAAAATTGATCATATTATAGTCTTAGGATTTGTTTGTTCATTGAAACTATAACAAATACCTTCAGTGACGGATCCAAGATTTCAAAGTCATGAGTGCTCGCTGATAAAAATTTCGAAAAAAAGGAAAATAAATATAGTGATGGGTGTTTTCTCAATACTTATCTAAATTTTGTGATAATTGTCTATGTAAATCTATTAGGCACGTTCAAAGTGAATGGGTGTTTAAGCACCTGTATAGTCCACGTAGATTCGCCAATGAATACTCCCAAGCTCTTTACTCGAATGATAACTATGGGAAAAAAAAGTTAATTACTTCTTAATATCTGAAAAAATAAAATATTATGAACAAAAAAAAAACTAAAAAATCAATTAAAGTGACGTAATTTGCATGGCTTAATGACATATCAAATTCCAAATACTGTTCATCATCAAGTGACGAAGCATTTTATACATCTAATTGTCGCCAAACCTTTGACTTCTTCTCCTCTTCTTCTTCTTCTTCTTCTTCTCTTTTTCCATGCATTATATTTTCTCGCCGCCCACTAGCTAGTACGTGTATATATATATATACAAAGAGAAAGAGAAGAAAAATAATTTTGAATTTCAAAAGTCAGTCAATTCTGACGATATATCTTACAACTTTGTGTTCCTGTTTAAGAGCTGCAGTTCTTTCTTTTTTCAATATATATAATGGAGGGGCTCTGTGTTAAGCTTTTTGAAGCTTCAAGGTTTG
The DNA here is from genome assembly GCA_005239495.1 of Nicotiana undulata. Classification (NCBI taxonomy): domain Eukaryota; kingdom Viridiplantae; phylum Streptophyta; class Magnoliopsida; order Solanales; family Solanaceae; genus Nicotiana; species Nicotiana undulata. The sequence continues at coordinate 4,258 of MDKH01172773.1, forward strand.
GTCTTAATTCTACTTTCCTTTTTGCTATATTATATTGTATTCAGTTTATGGTGTGAATTAAAGAAAATTATAATTAACTATTATATTGTTGTTGTTTTTTTAATTGGATGCAGAAAAAAGTACAAAATGAAGAGACGAAAAGCAGCAATGGGAATGGTAGATAGTTTTGAGGCTAGTCATGAAGGGATAAAAACTGTTGATATCCAGAAACGCTGTGAGTTTTCTGGAAGTTCTGATCTTTGCATCTATTTTGTCACTTGGAATATGAATGGACAGGTAATTTATTAATAGTAATCAATTGTTTCTGTTAATGTTCTTTTTTTTTTCAACCTCTATTTGTTATTGTTGCTCTAGTTTGTAATTAGCTTTTTCAAAACGATATTAAGTTAATCATTTTGTCTACGACGTCGCAACTCCTGGGTGCTGTTTTTCTCCTGACTCTACGTGAATACGGGATGTCGTCTCTTTTATTTTGTCTCTCATATTTTTAACAAAATTTCACATATATTTTTGAAGGTCCCATGCGAGGATATAACAAAAATAGTTGGTGAAGAGAGGAAATATGATCTATTGGTGATGGGTTTGCAAGAGGCACCTCGAAACAACATTCTCAAGTTGTTGAAGAACACTTTGGCTCATACTCATATGTATGTATCCATTAATTTAACCCTACCTTCTAGCAGTTCATTTTTAAAGATTAAACATAGATCATTCTTTAATACATGGTAACTTTTGAATTTAATAATAAAAAAAATATACTAATTACAATATTAAACAATTAATCTTTCTGTTTTAATTTATGTGAACCTATTTAATTTGATCGGGCACGGAGTTTAAGAAAAAAAAAAGAATTTTTTTGAACTTGTGTGTAAAATGAGGGATATATATTTTGTGTGGTTATAAAATACTCTCTCAGTTCCAAAATAAGTGATTTTTTGACCTTTTTTTGTGGTCCAAAATAAGTGATTTTTCCAGATTTCAAGAATGAATTAATTATTTTTTTCTCTACATTGTCCTTGGAATAAACAGTATTGGAGTATATATGTGTTAGGAGTTTTTATGTGAGATAGTAAAGGTTAATATGATTAATTTTATTGCTAATTAATGTTAAAAAGTGAATTTCTTAATATGTGTGAAAACATCCAAAACAATCACTTATTTTGGACCGGAGGGAGTATTGCATAATCGTAATTAAATTATTTTCAAATATGAAAAAGGTCATTATTTTTGGCACTTATTAAAAAAGAAATATGTTCACATACATTGAGACGGATAGAGTATATTATTACAATTTGATCGATTTTTAAAACTTATTATTATTTTATTATTTTTCAATTTATCATATCAGACATGTAAGGACGAATTAGTTATCATCGTAGGTCAACTTAATTTGGCAAAAACAAATCTATATACTATCCATCACGAAATTTAAACTGTTCTCACTTGTTTTTTTAAATTATAAATATATCAACATTTCAGTTGGGACCAATCATATTTTCGTAGGGTAGGTTATATGTATATGAAAATGAAGGAAATAAATTAAAAGGCGATAAGATGAAACATGCAAATATAGCCAGACAAGAAGCACCATATAATTGATCTTTGACAATGACGACCCAAAGAATATTCACGTGTTCTCACTCCAATATCAAATTTCAATTTAGATTTTTGATTTTAGAAAAGTCGTGTTTTCTGACATTGCCGTATCTCATGAATTAACCTTCAAATTTTCTAGGAAAAAGTGAAGAAATACATTGCATCAGACCACTATTCATTACACATTATTGTTTGATAAATACTTGCTCCGTGATTTTTTATTTATTTTTACGTATATTAAGAAATTCACCTTTTAACATTAATTAATAATGAAATTGACCATATTAATCTTTACTATCCCACTTAAATACTCCAAACACATATTCCAACACTATTTACTCCAAGGACAATGTAGGATAAAGGTAATAAATTCATTCTTGAACTCCGAAAAAATCACTTATTTTGAACCACAAGAAAAATACCAGAAAATCACTTATTTTGAACCGGAGGAAGTATAGTTGAGCAATTTCATTTCACAAGAAAGTTATGTTGTTGTCTCACTGAAATTATTAACTCTAATATTATTGAAAGGCACTTGTCATAATTTAGATTAATTGCCTTATTATAGTATTATTATGACATTTTTTCCTTCATTTTTGTGAGGAAGGCTATTAGGAAAAGCTGTAATGCAATCTCTACAGCTGTATGTATTTGGCCCCAAGGATTCAGAGCAATTTACTAGAGGTATATTTTATTTCATTCTCTATTTTTTAAATATACTAACTTTATGCTAATTGAATTGAATCCTGATTTGTTGTTACTAATATTTGATTGGTTGACTTTATTTATATAGAAGTAAAGGTGGATAAGCATGAAATTGGAGGATTAGGATGGTTAATCAGGAGAAAGAAAGGAGCAGTGGCTGTTAGAATTAGATACAAAGGCATACAAATGGTTTTTATTTCTTGTCACCTCTCTGGTAAGTCCCTTACTCTATTCCTCCTCATTTTAAACATACCTTTTTTCCGAAAAATTATATTTAAGTAAATAAAAGTGTGTACTATTATAATTTAAATTTTTTAAATAATGTGATCATACAATTTAATGTGATGCTAGAGTATGCACTGGTCATGAATAGGCTTATATTCTTTGAAGGTAGAGAGGTAGCTAGGTAGGTAGAAAAATTGACCGACTATAGATTTATTGACAAATATTACTAGAAAAACATTTTCATTCCCAAAGAAGAATCTGAAAATCCATCTCTTTTTTGTTTGTGGGAATTGGAAAAGGAAATTCATTACGCAAAGTTGGTAGCGTAAAAATTGGGCAAAGTGCGAATTGGCCGGTCACCCGATATCAATTGTACTCGCTAACGAAAGAGTATATATATATATATATATATATATATATATATATATATATACATACATTTTATTTGCGGCTTCATCCGTTTTAATGTATGTGAACCTATTTGATTGGATGCGGAATTTAAGAAAAGATGAAGAGTTTTAAAATTTGTAGTGCCAAACAAGTCAAAGAGGGACCTAGAGTATTTGTGTGGTTATAAAGCTTCTCATTAGAATTGTAGCTTTAAGCTAAAAAAAATCGAAATTTATAAAGGGGTCTTTCTTTTTGGAACAGATCAAAAAGGAAATAGGTTCACATAAACTGAAACTGAGGGAGTATTATTTTTTGAAACGGCTAAAAATAGACATTTCTCGGGTAAAAGTTCGAAGTTTATGACTTCCATCATGTTTGGGCCCGACGAAGAATACAGGGAGAAATTGAAAAATAGTCATATTTACAAGTGGTCATTCAAAAATAGCAACATTTCAAAAGTAACCTAAATTTAGCCACTTTTTATGCAAAGATAAATTTGAACGAAAACACTATTCAAAATCCGGAAAATATTCCAGCATAATATACTGGAGTTCCAGCAAAGTATACTGGAATTCAAGTATATTATACTAGAGTTCCAACAAAGTATACCGGTCCCGCATAATATGCTGGAACTTCATACACATGTGCTCGAATCTCCAGTATATTATGCTGGAACTTTCCGCGTGTTGGAATTCCAACATAATATGCTGGAAGTTCATACACAGGTGCACCAAACTCCAGTATATTATGTTAGACCGGTCTCTGTTGCAGCAAAATAGTGGCTATTTTTCAATGACTTGGCAAACGCTGACTATTTTTACATGACCAATTGAAAAACTGGCTAGCCGTGCTATTTTTACAGAATATGTGTAACAAACTTAGATGCTGCGCCCACAAGGCTATTGCATCTATATTACAATTGAACCTGTACCCATTTTGCAAAAATATTTGCAATCGTACTCACTTTACGATCAACTTTAGACTTATCGCGTCTGACGTTGAAAAAATTAGTCTAAAATAAAAAAGATCGCACTTCAAATGCACTTAAGGCCAAATAGGTCTGAAGTACAACCAATGGTTTCATGCACTTAAGGCTAATAAGCCTGAAGTGCAACTTAAGGCTAAAAAATCTGAAGTGAAAAATTGCACTTCAGATGCACTTAAGGCCAAAAAGTCTGAAGTGCAACAAACGTTTTCATTCATTTAAGGCCAATAAGTCTGAACTGAAAATTTGCACTTCAGATGCACTTAAGGCCAAAAAGTCTGAAGTGCAACAAACGTTTTCATTCATTTAAGGCCAATAAGTCTGAACTGAAAATTTGCACTTCAGATGCACTTAAGGCTAATAGGTATGAAGTGTAACCAATAGTTTCATGTACTTAAGACCAGTAAGTCTGAAGTGAAAAATTGCACTTCATATGCACTCAAGGCCAAAAGGTCTGAAGTGCAACAGACTTAAGGCCAGTAAGTCTGAAGTGAAAAATTGCACTTCATATGCACTCAAGGCAAAAAGGTCTAAAGTGTAACAAACATTTTGCTACACTTAAAGGCCGATAAGTCTGAAGTGAAAAATTATACTTTAGATGCACTTACGACCAAAAGGTCTAAAGTGCAACAAACTTTTTGCTACACTTAAGGTCGATAAGTTTGAAGTGAAAAATTACACTTCAGATACACTTAAGGTCAAAAGGTCCGAAGTGCAACCAACGTTTTTATGCACGGGGCGCTCGTGCAATTTTTTGGCTACCCACTAGGAATCTAGGCCCAAACCATTTTGTCTATGCTTCTATTCTTTTTCTTTTGTGATCTTTGTTAGCTTAGCTACCAAAATAAAAATATAACAGTGGGACAAAAGAGTTTTTACTTTTGAAGTCCTATCTAAGTAACGCAGAGTAGAATTACAATTTACAACCATTAGACTCTCCAATATCTTTTTATATTATAGGTGGTCATAATAAAAACATTAAATAAAACTGGTGAATTTCATGTAGAGTTTGAAACAAAACAACCATGATGTATACTTCCTCTGCTTTTTTAATTTTCAGCAATTGGCATTATTTTTGTGGATGATCATTTTTTTTCATCTTTTGTTGACGCAAACTACAGCTCATGCTCGTAATGTAGAAGAGAGGAACATTCAGTTCAAGCATATATCAAACTCTCTATTTTCAAAGAATACGAATCCTTATTCTAGACCAGCACAGCTTACTGTATGGTTGGGAGATCTTAACTACAGATTACAAGGCATCAATTCCTATCCTGCTAGAGATCTCATCCACGGGAATCTCCATGAAGTATGTATATTTTCACATATTTAAGTTATATACACTGACAGTGCAAACTTTTCGTAGAAACTTTAGATCAACTTGGGGTTTGATGAATATTTGTTTGACTAAAGCAGATGTTAACTAGCAAAGATCAACTATTACAAGAAGCAGAAAGAGGAGAGATTTTTAATGGCTATTGCGAGGGTGCATTAGCTTTCAAACCAACTTACAAATATGATATTGGAAGCAGTAGCTATGATACAAGTCACAAGGTAATTAACTCTAATCTTATTACACCTTCCATCTGCTTTTTTGAATACAACCCAATCTAGACGGCTGACTGGGCAACTTTATTAAAAATAAATTATTCCTTCTATCCCAATTTATGTAGTAAGTTGAGACGCCAAGTTTAAAGTGTTAATTTGACTTGCATAGTTGTGAAAAAAAGAGGTTAAACTACTAGTTGAAAAGTACTATACATTGATTAATCAAATAAGCTTGAGTTTAAACTTATGAAAATTGTTTAAAGTATAATACTTAAGCGAGAAGTGTCATGCATTTTAAACGTCTAAAACTGGAAAATAATCTCATATTAAGTCACCAAGGAGCAAGAGGTGTGATGTGATAGTTAAGATTCCTTTATCTCTTAGGGGTCGTTTGACATGAGGTATAAGAAGGTATAGTGTTGGTATAAAAATTTAATATCATCTTAATATTTCGTTTGGTTAGCAAATTAGGTATAAGTTATTCCAGGATTAAAAATAACATCAGGATAACTTATATCTTATAGAGGGTGGGGTAATTAGCACCGGTATAACTTATACATTCTTCTTACAAATTATGCAATTGTTATATTTAATACAACATACCAAACAATGAATAAAAAACAATCCCAGCATAACTTATTCCGGCGTAAGCCGTATTCAAACCAAAGGACCCCTTCATGGACATACCTATCTGAATCAATCGGGCTAAATACTGATATATGACTAAATTGAATAAAAAGAAAAGCGTGTCATACAAATTAGGATATAGCCATATAGGATATAGCCATATAGGATACATTTCCTTTTAATTTCTTGAATTGACATGAATTGTTTTGTTATGTTTATGGTTAAACAGGTGAGAGTACCATCGTGGACAGACAGAATATTGTTCAAGATAGACAGTAACAAAATCAATGCAACTTTACATTCTTATGAAGCAATTGAAAGCATCCGCAGCTCTGATCATAAGCCAGTGAAAGCTCATCTCTGCTTAAAATTGGCAGATATTCAAACAATACAGAATCATCAAACTGATTAATGTTTTATTAATAATTAAGTATCTTTAAACATTCTTTTATTAATTGTTGTCCATTCATGTTTTACGGAGTTGCGCATTCTTTTTTCCTGCGTCTTCGTGATCAACTGTAATTTTAAACCATTATTAGTGCATTGTCCAAGACTTTTTGTAATTATATATGGTAATTCCTGGTTTTTATATGCCAAGAATTCTTGAAACATGTTAATTACTCCTATTTATTCTGATATCAACTTCATTTTCAGCCATTGATGCATACTCCCTCCGGTCCAAATTACGTGATTTTTTGTGGTCCAAAATAAGTGATTTTTTCAGATTTCGAGAATGAATTAATTATTTTTTTTCTACATTGCCCTTGGAGTAAATAGTGTTGGAGTATGTGCTAGGAATGTTTATGTGGGATAATAAAGGTTAATATGTTCAATTTCATCGTTAATTAATGCTAAAAGGTAGATTTCTTAATCTGTGTGAAAACAGCAAAAAAATCACTTATTTTGGACCGGAGGGAGTATCATTTACTTCTTAAAGTCAAACAGACTCTTAGGAGACTTAAACTGCACTAGACAAGACCGGTGTCAACTCTAAATGAAGTTGTTGTTGGTGGGGTAATCGATCCCAGGTCTTCCATATTAAAAAAATGTCAATAAATTTGATTTTTTTTTTCTTGGCTTCCTTTAAGATATACTTCGATAATGCATCTTCTTCTTTTAAAGGACATGCGTTACTACTCTTTTAGCTTCTACCATCAGTTAATTTGAAACTTTTACAATGAGATCGTAGTTGAATATAAATTTCATTTTTTGTTAGGATTGTTGGGGTGGTGGGGTGGTGGGGGACCATATATAACGATTCAGTGATATGATTTAATTTTCGCAGTTCTGCATGAAGGGGTACTTCTGGATATATAGTGCCAGAAACAAGAGAAACGTCTCTAAACTAAAATTTGTACTCATATGCTTCTTTGCATTGAATTTCATCCATGGACAGACTGTCCTCTCAAAAATAACACTATTAATTGGACGCATTTATCGGCAGTATATGTAACCCAAAGTTAATATCTAGATAGTGTACGAGAAGTGAGAATTAACTATGTTTAGTAAAACATTGTGACATTTGTGAGCAACATACTGGAAAATCAATGACACGAAAGTGGTCGATTCAGAATTTAGACGATATGAGTTCCGAGTTAGATCTGTCATAACCAGTGTAATTCCAATCTAAATTAACTCGTGTCATATAACGCAATAACATTCCCTAACGGCTTGTTTGGATTGTTGTTACGTGTCGTTTTATAATGTATTATATATATATTGTATTGTATTGTACTGTATTATATTGTATTGTATTGTTTTAATGAATACAATATTTGGAAATATTATATCGTTTGTCGTTGTTCATGATGTCATGCGCTAACAATATGAAGAATAAACTTACAACAATACTAATAAAAATAGGATACAAAGTAGAATTATTATATAAATGTGAGCCTATTTCTTTTTTGGTCTGTTCCAAAAAGAATGAGCCGTTTCTAAATTTGAGAACAATTTAGTTTAAACTTTCAATTCTACCCTTAATGAGAAGCTTTTATAACCACACAAATACTCTGGACCCTCTTTTAACTTGCTTAGATCACAAATTCCAAAAATCTTCATTTTTCTTAAATCCCGTGCCCAATTAAACAGATTCACATAAATTGGAACGGAGGGAGTAACAAGGAAGGGTGAGAAAAAAGTAAGGAAACAATGCCACCGCACCAAATTCGTCGTTCCATAAAGTGACATCTTTTATCGTCAAATAACGATGAATTTAACGATACAAAACACTAAAATTTAAGTAACAATCAAAACAAATATTATATTTAAAATAACAATACGATACAATACAACAAGTAACAACCTTCCAAACAAGCTGCAAGAGATGATGCCATTTTGGTATAAAGCCAGTTCTATGCTTGTTTGAAAGCAACCTTCCACTGAATAACGTTAGTTTAATGCTAAGTTGAGGAAAGCCTCAATTATTGTGTGAATGCTAACCAATCAAACCAAGACCAATAGTATTAATTAAGATTCATAAATCCTGACATCGACATATCTACTGATTTAGTGACATGATACTGGATATACCAATTAAATGACAACGCATTGCCATACCTTTTATAAGAAATTAAAAAATTCGAAGTATCGTAATTTCATAGCTAATCTTCTAGAAACTGAATTACTTTAAAACAATTTGGGTAAGTGATATCACGCTCAACTCTAGTCTTAAAAAGAATAAGCGGTCGCTGTAAATATAATCTGGTCTAAAAGTCTGAAGTCGAATCCCATAGAGAACTAAAGTTTCGCTATAACTGTTCAATATCGCAAAGAAGACAAGCTCGAACGATTTCTAAGTTATAATATTAAGATTTTTATATCTAACTAATTAACTAACAAATTAAAATAATAAATTAGCAACAAAGATACTAAAGGTTGCAGATTAAATTTAGGAGGTCTAGAGTTATGATTTCCCCAAATATTGGAATCCTTCCCGCTATGTTTTCTATAATTTCGCATATGTATTATCTACTGATCGTGAGCACTTTAGTTGCCGTAATTCTCTCTCGAGCAACTACAATAATTTACTAGACATATTCATTCGAACTACACTAATTGGCTTTATCTAACCGCTCATTATGACCACGTCAAGACTTTGTTATTTTCTAAACCTACTTTTAAACCTGCTGTGTTGATTTCTCACATACGTTAGGAGTGACGTTATTCAACAACCACCTAAATATGTATCATTTTCAAGCAACACATAATAAATAGGCACAATCAATCGATGGTCATTCAATCAACAACAATAAACACGTAGTTGAACAAGTAGAGAAATCCAATGGCTCAATTATATAAAAACATAACAAGAATTTATCCTACAAAAGGTTCCATCAAAACCCTAGATAACAAATTAGCTATTCATAATAGTATGTAAAACTACAATACTAAAAATCATAACCAACAATGAAAAATAGGAAGAGGAAAGAAAAAACTCGTAGAAGCATTCCCCGCCTCGCTCCTATTGTGTCTCTGCCTCCTTAGGTCGAATCTATGTCAAAAGTATGTCCAACCTCTCCAAAATACCATTTTTCCATGTATATATACCAAGTAGAGTCGGTCCCAAACAATTATACCTTCTCCTAGGCGAAAAAGGACAAATTTTTCAGGTTTGGAGCTCGCGGTCGCGGCCAAATACGGTCCGGACGCGGTCATTTACCAACATTCTGTCTCAGTCCGCGTCAGGTCCGCGGTTGCGGTTTCGACCGCAGTTTTCACCCTGTTCCGTTCGGAATGTGGAATAACGTAAAACATAAAAGTTGTAGCCCTTTGAGTTAGTTTTCCAACAATATATTATATATCCCAAAGGGAGTTCAGAGCAGAAAGTTATGTTCATTTTACTAGACAGTACGCAATATGCCTACTCGAGTCTTCGTTTGTTCTTAACTATCAAATTTGACCCCTGAACACGATCCCGGCTTAATTCCTTGGGATTTTAATCATATTTTAAAGCTCCAAATCACTTGAATTCATTCCATAACATCTATATAGATCGAAATCACCCCTACAAGGCATAAAACACACAGTTAGTACAAAACACTAGCGATTAAAGCTCAAACTTAGTTAAAATACAGTAAATTAAAGTATAACAAGCGACTAAAATATATAATTATAACCTATCGTCAGTAAGTAGTAGTTTATTTTGTTAGGGGTGGGGGGAAGAAGGGATTATACCCCTTCTGATTGTGAAGTCTTAACTTCCTAGCTATCTTGACACAAGAATATTTTAATTGCCAAAAAATATCGTTTTTCGTGAATATGGTTTTTATTTTTTTGGTTTTGAGTTTAACAAGACTGTTTTCCCCTATAGAGATATCATAAGATATTGGACGTCAGTCCTCACAAAACCTTTGTTTAATGAGCGACATTAAAGAAAATAAAACAGTAAAGTACGACAAAATGTTATATACTCAAATCAAAAGGCCACATATGATAATTTTAAATATTAAATGGAAAATGTCCAAATATATCCTTGTATTATGAGAAAAGGTTTAAATATACCTCTCGTTATACTTTTGGTTCAAATATACCCTTATTGTCATACTATTGGTTTAAATATACCTTCTTCCGTTAAATTTGTCTAAGGTGGACATCCAATCCACGTGGCGCTGATATTTGATGAGGTGGATGCCACGTGGCATGCCACCTCGCTCCTAACCCATTTACCCCTCCCTTCTTTCCTTTTTTTTCACCACTAAAATTCCTTCCCTTCGACCGCCATCATCACCATTACCTCCACCATGAATAATTCACCTCGATGTGCATTGTTACGTTGTGATGATTATATAATCCCTTCTCGTAACTTGTACCCTAATTTCACTCTCAAACCACGAGGCACTTTTACCTCATCAAATAGGCTTCACATGTTTTCTCCTCTTCACTACTTTTTATCACTGATTTGTCTCTTTATTGTGATTGTGGATCTCGTACAGTTGGCTTGAGCTTTCAAAGATGACTTACGCCTGTTGCTTCTCTGTATTAATCTCCACATTTCCTGCTTTGCTCTTTTCAACCTGCTATTTAGGAACATCTTTAGACTCTTGATGATTCATTTGTTTTGTGTTTTGAGCTTGGAGAAAAAAATAAAGAAGGTAGGGGTAAAATGCGTTAGGGGCGATTCGGTGGCATGTATTATGATATAAGCATCTGAGAGTCACATGAGTAGTTAATTGGTTAAGAATGTAGTTAGTTTGTTATTAGTAAGTTAAGGGTGTTTTAGTCTTTTTAGCTCTTCTTTCTTCTTCTTCTATTATATATCGATTGTATATGGCAGTGGAGAGCAAGCTTGCTCATTCTCTCAATAACAGAGCATCGTTCTAGAATTTTCTTCCATTAACTACCTCAAGCAATTCTTAGATTTTGACATGGTATCAGAGCGGCATGCCTGGATCGCACCGCGTTGGTTTTTGATTTCAATTTCTGAACTCCTTTCTATTCTCAATTATTGATTTCTTAATTACTTGAAGTTCGATTGCAATTTGACAAAATCGTCTATGTCGGGCATAGATTCATCCATGGCGAAAACTATGTCGATAGATCACAATCATCCTCTATATGTTGGTTCTTCTGACACACCTAGCTCAGTTGTAGTTCCTGTTAAGCTTACAGGCTCAGAGAACTGTGGGTTATGGAGTAGGTCGTTGCGGATCACTCTTTTGGAGAAGAAGAAACTAGGTTTTGTTACTGGAACATGCAAAAGGGATGCGTATGAATGAGAGTTACTAGAACAGTGGAAAACATGTAATGTCATTGTTCTATCATGGATTATGAACAATGTAGCACCTGAACTGTTAGGTGGAGTTGTGTATGCATTAGATGTGCACCTAGTTTGGGAGGATTTGCGCGAAAGGTTCAACAAAGTGAAGCGTGTAAGAATTTTTCAATTGCAACGTGAAATTACAACCTTGGCACAAGGAACTAGTTCTATGTCCGTGTATTATTCGAAAGTGAAGGAACTTTGGCATGAGTATGATGTTTTGGTTCCATTCCCAAATTGTTGTGAAAAATAGAAGTATCATGCAGAGCAGTTGCATCAATAGAGAGTTATCCAGTTTTTATCTGGATTAAATGATTCGTATGATCAATCAAGGAGGCAAATTCTCATGAAAACTACTGCTTCTTATCTCAACCAGACCTATGCAATGATTATTCAAGTTGAAAGCCAACAGAAAATTGGTGCAAACCTGATAAGTGATAAGGCGGAACCCCAAGCTATGCAGGCAGGAACGGGAAGAAAGAAACTCCTTCAATGTGAATTTTGTCATTTGAAGGGGTATACTAAAGAGAATTGTTACAAAATTGTAGGTTATCCTGCTTATTTTGTTCCAAAGAGAAGATATGGTGAAGGTGTGAAGAATGCAGGAGGTTGGCAACAAAACTCTAATGTTAATACAGGAGGTTGACAACAGAATTCTAATGCTGGAAATCCAAGAGGATGGAATGCAGCTGGTAAGCAAGGTAGTTGGAGAAGAGAGCCCATGGCAATGATCAATAATGCAGACGTGTCTTCATCATGTGTGCAAGACAATGGATTTAGAGCTACTGAAGCAAATGAAACCAGGGGATACCACAACTTCACCGATGACCAGTACAATCAGATTATGAACCTGCTGAACAAGGAACCTAAATAGCACCATGCCAACATGGCAAGTACATGCACATGTACAAGTATAATCAACTACCTAATGACAAGTTACACACAAAATCATAAGAACGGGGAATGAATTATAGACTCAGGTGCCACCCATCATATTACCTCTGATTTAGAAGTGTTGACAGATACTAAATGCACAGGGAAAACAGACAAGGATAGAGTACATATTCCTACTGGAGAAAAGGCTGACATTACTCATACTGGTAGTACAACCTTGTTAGATAGGAGGACAATCAGAGATGTGCTTTATGTTCCAAACCTCAAGTTTAACAAATTATCAGTGTCAAAGCTAACTAGGGAGCTAAATTGTAATGCCAACTTCGTTCCTGATTTTTGTGTGTTTCAGGACCTTTGGAATGACAAGGTGAAAGGGAATGGTAGAGAAAGAGGAGGTCTATATCTGCTCAAGGGTGATCAATGTGGAAGACTAGCTAGTAGAAGAAGGACTTTCAATGCATGAGCAGGATGACTGAAGGTTCTTGTGGCTTGTGGAACAAGAGACTAGGACATCCTTCCTTATCAGTGATGAAACATATAATAGGTCTACATAATAGAGTTAGCAATGTGCTGCAAGATAGTTTCCTTGTATGTCCTTTGGCAAAACAAACTCCATTAAGTGATTCTAGAGCAAATACATTATTTCATCTTGTGCATATGGATTTATGGGGACCTTATAAAATTGCTACCTTTGTGACAGAAAACACTATTTTTTGACAGTTTTTGATGACCATTCTAGATATACATGGATATTTTTTCTGCAGTTGAAGTCTAAAGCCATAGTAGCAATAAAACAGTTCTTGACCATGGTTAAGAATCAATTTGGCATTGTGGTTAAGGTGATAAGGTCAGATATAGGGACAGAGTTCTTCAACAAGAAATGTGTAGAATTGTTGAATGCTTTGGGTATCATCCATCAAAGTAGTTGTCCTTATACTCCACAACAGAATCGGATAGTGGAGAGGAAGCATAGGCACATACTTAATACTGCAAGATTGTAACAACCCGGCCGGTCGTTTTGAGAGTTAAATCCCCAATTCCCTATTTACTGCTTTTCCCGTTCCTATTTCTGCTATTGTGTCTTGACGGGAGGGTTCGTTTTGGTTTTCGGAGTGAATTGAGATACTTAGTCTCTTAATTGGAAGCTTAAGTTGGAGAAGTCGACCGGATGCCATCTTATGTGTAGACGATCTCAGATTTGATTTTTTGATGGTTCTGTTTAGCTTCGTTAGGTGATTTTGGACTTAGGAGCGCGTCCGGAATGTGATTTCGAGGTCTGTAGTAGAATTAGACTTGAATTGACGAAAGTTGGAATTTTGGCGATTTTCAACTGTAAAAATTTTGATATCGGGCTCAGAATGAAATTCTGGAAGTTAGAGTAGGTTTGTAGTGTCATTTTTGACGTGTGTGTAAAATTTGAGGTCATTCAGACATGCTTTGATAAGTTTTGACGTCGTTTGTAGAATTTAGAAATTTCAAAGTTCATTAGGCTTGAATCTGTGTGTAATTCGTGTTTTTGATATTGTTTGATGTGGTTTGAAGGCTCGACTAAGTTTGTATGGTGTTTTAGGATTCGGGTGCTTAGCGGATCATTTTTGGACCTTGGGAGTTGGCAGATTTCTGGTGTTTTGTTGCATACAATTCCTTCATCACGTTCGCGAGGGAGGTGTCGCGTTCGTGTAGGCCATCTATGAGGCCAACTAGGTTTGTGCTTTGCATCCATGACGTTGTTCCCGCATTCTCAAAATTATGGAACACTAAGGCTACGTGTTCACGATAAGGACCTCGCATTCACGTAGAGTCAACGGTCAGGTGGGTTCCAGGCATAATAGCCTACGCGTTCGCGATGAATGCCCCACATTCGCGTAGGGTCAGGCTAGTTGAGCTTCGCGTTCGCGACCAGTGCATCGCGTTTGCGAGAAGTAATTTTTGGACTGAAATCAGCTTGTGCTTCACGAACGCGAGGCTTTGACCGTGTTCACGAAGAAGGGAACACCTGGGCAGAATTTAAAGTTCAAAAACGAGGGTGTTGAGTTCATATCACAAAATTGAATTGGGAGCTCGGTGGAAGGTGAAATTTCGAGAGATTTTCAGAGGAAGTCATTGGGTAATGATTCCTAACTCCTCTATGATTATATCCCAATAATCTATGTGTGATTTCATCAATTAATTTCGGATTTGGGGTGAAAAATTGGGTGAGAACAGTTCTTAGGCCGAATTTTGGGGTTTTGATTGAGATTTCTATATCGAATTTGAGTAATTTTGGTACGAATGAGCTCGTGGTTGAATGTGTATTCGTATTTTGGGACTTTAACCCACTTCCGAGACGTAGGCCCGGGGAGGCTTTTTGAGTGATTTTCTAATTTCTTGCTTTAACTTTGATTATGTCCGCTAGATTAGTTTCTTGTAGTTATATTTATGTTATGTAATTCGTTTTGGATAGATTTGGGCCATTCGGAGTCGGATATTCGTGGAAAGAGTGTTATTTCGGATTGATTTGAGCTGGTTCGAGGTAAGTGGATTGCCTAACCTTATGTGGGGTAACTCTCCTTAGGATTTTGTATTGTTTTTATATATGAGCGCTGTGTACGTGAGGTGACGAGTACATACACGGGCTAATTATTGTAAAAACTCGATTTTTTTACTAAATGGTAACCTACCTTTTCTCTTATTTGAACTTATTGGCATGTATAGTATCCTGTTAGACTAAGAAAGTATGCCTACTTGCCTTAACTGTTTACTTGAACTACGTGCAACATGTTTAGTGATTTTACCTGCTTTTCCTTAACTTGTACTTAGGTTAAATTGTAAGACTTCGTACCGAAATTGTTGAATTCCATTGTTTGGATGCATATTTATTTTGGGACTACGGAAAGGTATTCTGGGAGATCCCCTTGTACTGTATATTTACTTTGGGACGACAGAACGGTATTCCGGGAGATCCCTCTGCATATTTACGTTTGGGACTACGAGACGGTATCTCGGGAGATCCCCTGTTGATTTGTTGTGTACTGAGCTGGTGTTTTTCAGTGATTTCCTTCTTGTTACATTCCGTCTTCTTTACTGCGATAATTCATTTTACTGTGCCTTGTATTATATACATATATACCAGTAGGGCCCTGGCCTGACCTCGTCACTAGTCGACCGAAGTTAGGCTTGGCACTTACTGGGTACCATTGTGGTGTACTCACGCCTTTTCTTGCACATGTTTTTCGTGTGCAGATCTAGGTACATCTTATCCACCTCATCATTAGTGACATCGTTGCAGATTACCGTAGACTTCAAGGTACATCTGCCGGCGCCCGCAGATCCTCGGAGTCCCCCTCTATCCCTTATGTTGTTTCCCCCTTTTTTTCTTTAGGCACTATGTATAGAAAACAGTTAGATGATTTCGTAGAGCTTGTGACTTGTGATTACAGGGTTTTGGGAATACTGTTGATATTCGAGTATTGGTGTTCTTGTACATGCCGTGAGACATTATTTTCTAGTATATAGTATTTATTCCAGTTAGTTGTTAATTTTTGCTTTATTTTTTGTTATTAGGCTTACCTAGTGGTAGTGACTAGGTGCCGTCACGATGACTCACGGAGGGAGAAATGGGTCGTGACAAATATCCTTAAGGTTTCAGGGCTCAATTCCAATCAAATACTGGGGAATGTGTGTCAAAACAGCTGTCTATTTGATCAAGACTCCATATGAGGTCTTGTATTTGATCAAGACTACCATCCAGTGTCCTAGGAGGCAAGACTCCATATGAGGTCTTGTATTGCAAGAAGCCTAGTCTTGCACCCCTTATAGTTGTAGGATGTCTTTGTTATGCTACAAACGTTGTTAAGACAGATAAGTTTGCATAAAGGGCCAGAGCAACTGTTCATATGGGCTATTCTGAAACTCAGAAAGGCTACACTTTATTTGACTTACTCATAAGGCAATTTTTCACAAGTAATATGTTTTTCTAGAGAATCTAAGTTTCCATTTTCTAAGGAGAATGAGAACAACTCATTCACTCAGGAGTGTGGAGTAGAATTGAATCCATTGTTATTTTCTCCTTTACATACTAATGTTTTGTGTTGATACCCAATTTTTTCTCAAAATATTTTCAAACCTGTATATAAGCTTTCAAAATCACTCTTTGCAATAATGAATATTTTTCCTAATTTTTTCATATTTTTATCTGAATCATTTCCCTATTTATTTAATATTTTATATCTAAATAATTCATAAATTGTGCTCTAAATAATCTCAAAATATTTTCCAATTCAGTATGTCATTTATAATCACTTTTTATTTGTTAAAATTCAATTATTTCATAAATTGGCTAATTGAGTCTTATTTAATTGCAATTACAATTATTTTGCAATTATGGCCTAATTAGACTTTTTATACCTTTAAAATTCGAATTTTATGTTTCTTACATTTTTAATATTGTCTAATTATTGTAATTGGATTTATTTGAACTTAATTTCATTTTTTATACAATTATTAATTATTTTTTATTAAGTAATCATCCTGTTTTATTGGGTATTTAACATTTAGCCACTCTTATTTAAAACTTAGCCTAAAATTAAACCCAAA
>MDKH01023550.1:0-22959 GCA_005239495.1 Nicotiana undulata
CAGGCCAGGCAGTATGATGATCGTCATTTATGTATTCTTAGAGATACAGTCCGGCACGGAGGTTCCAAGCATGTTACGGTTGATGATGAGGGAGTTTTGCGGATGTAGGGCCGTATTTGTGTACCCGATGTTGATAGTATTCGTGAGTTGATTCTATAGGAGGCCCATAGTTCCCGGTATTCCATTCATTCGGGCGCCGCAAAGATGTACCAGGACTTGCGGCAGCACTATTGGTGGCGGAGGATGAAGAAGGATATTGTAGCTTATGTAGCTCGGTGCTTGAACTGTCAGCAGGTTAAGTACGAGCACCAGAGACCCGGTGGTTTGATGCAGCAGATTCAGCTTCCTGAGTGGAAGTGGGAGCGTATCACCATGGACTTTGTAGTTGGACTCCCACGGACTCAGAGGATGTTTGATGTGGTTTGGGTTGTTGTGGATAGGTTGACCAAGTCCGCGCACTTCATTTCGGTATCAGTTTCATATTTAGCGGAGAAGTTGGCAAAGATATATATGAGGGAGATTGTTTGATTGCATGGTGTGCCCTTATCCATTATATCAGATAGAGGTACACAGTTTACCTCCCATTTCTGGAGTGTATTTCAGCGAGAGTTGGGCACGCAAATTGATTTGAGCACAACATTCCATCCTCAGGCAGACGGTCAGTCCGAGCGCACTATTCAGATTTTGGAAGATATGTTGCAGGCTTGTGTTAATGACTTCGGTGGTTCATGGGACCAGTTCATGCCTTTAGCTGAGTTTGCCTACAACAACAGCTATCAGTCGAGCATTCAGATGGCTCCGTATGAGGCGTTGTATGGTAGACGGTGTCGGTCTCCAGTTGGATGGTTTGAGCCAGGAGAGGCTAGATTGTTGGGTTCTGAGTTAGTCCAGGATGCCTTGGACAAGGTGAAGATTATTCAGGATAGACTTCGTATAGCTCAGTCTAGGCAGAAGAGTTATGCGGATCGCAGAGTTCGAGATTTGGTGTTCATGATAGGAGACCGGGTATTTCTTCGAGTGTCGCTTATGAAGGGCGTGATGAGGTTCGGGAAGAAGGGCAAGTTGAGCCCTAGGTACATTGGTCCATTTGAGATATTGGATAAGGTAGGAGAGGTGGCCTACCGACTTTCCTTGTCGCCGAGCTTATCAGCCGTGCACCCAGTGTTTCATGTATCTATGCTCCGGAGGTATATTGCGGATCCATCTCATGTACTTGATTTCAGCAGTGTCCAGTTGGACAAGGATTTTTCTTATGAGGAGGTGTCGGTAGCCATTTTGGCTCGGCAGGTTTGTCAGTTGAGATCAAAGAGTTATCCTTCAGTTTGTGTTCAGTGGAGAGGTCAGCCTGTTGAGGCAGCAACCTGGGAGTCCGAGTCCGATATGCGGAGCCGATATCCCCACATTTTCCCCGATTCAGGTAGCTTTCTATGTCCGTTCGAGGACAAACGTTTGTTTTAGAGGTGGAGATTGTGATGACCAAAAAGATCATCCTGTGTAAATTTAGCTAAAAATTGTATTCTGAGGCCCCGAGAGTCTCCTTTAATCTCACCTCGATGTGCGTGCACGGTCTGGGCGCATAACTGGGAAGCCTTTATGTGGAAATTTGATGAAAAATTGAATTTATGATAATTAATTGAATAAAGTTGACTTTGGTCAACATTCTTGCTAAACGGACCCGAACCCGTGATTTGACGGTTCCGGAGGGTCCATAGGAAAATATGGGACTGGGGCGTATGCCCGAAATCGAATTCCGAGGTTCCAAGTCCGAGAAATGAATTTTTAAAGAAAATTATTTTCTGAAAATAATAAAGGCTTATGAAAATGAACCTCGATGTGAAACCTGTGTTGCCAGGCCCGTATTATGGTACAGGAGCCCGGAACATGTTCAATATGTGTTATTTGACTTATCTGTGAAATTTGGTAAGGAACGGACTTGATTTGACGTGTTTCGGATCAAAAATGGGAAATTGAGGGTTAATGAAGTTATAAGGATTTTCTTAAATTTGAGATTTGGTTCGGAATGTGATTTTATGTTATTGAGGTCTGAATGTGATTCCGAGACCAGGAGTAGTCACGTTATGTCAATTGTGACTTGTCTGCAAAATTTGATGTCATTCCGAGTTGTATAAGTCGGTCCGGCGCATTGCTATAGAATCAAGAACTTGAAGTTTCTTAAATTAGGATTTTAGGGGTTTTGGGATGTGATTTTGAGATTTAGCGTTGTTTTGGGTGTTCCGAAGGCTCGAGAGAGTCTGTATTATGATTTAGGACTTTTTGGTATATTTAGACGGGGGCTCGGGTGGGCCCAGGTGCCTTCCGGACACCCAACAGGGCTATAAACCAGCTAGAACAACTGTTGGTGCAGCTATTGCTGGTGTGACCGCAGATGCGGTTGCCCAGCCGCAGGTGCGGAGGTTCCGCAAGTGCGGTTCTTTTTCAGCAGGATCGGAGCCGCAGGTGCGATCTCCAGCTCCGCAGGTGCGACCCCAGCCTTCCTTGACCATTTTCCGCAGGTGCGAGCTTTTTCTCGCCGGTGCGAGACCGCAGGTGCGGAACCCCTGTAGGCCAGATTGTTTTAAATGCCAAAAACTCGGGATTTCTTCATTCCCGTCATACCAAAAACCCCATTAGAGACTTGTGAGCTTGGGAAGGACACACCATGACCTAGCTACTGTTAAGGTAAGTTAATTCCTTCCTAATACTAGTTCCATGCATGAATTATTAATAGGGTTTACTACTAAATTAATGGAAAATCAAGAATTTGGTAGTAAATGTAGGGTTTTGAGAAATTGGCGTATTTTCCGTTTAATGCTATGAATTCAAGTAGAAACTTCATATTAATGATCCTTAGGCTATGTGTGAGTGATTCCTCCGAGAATTTTCGGGATTCGAGCATGCGGGCCCGGTGTTGAATTGTGGTATTTTTGGAAGAATGATAGGGAATGTATAATTAGGATTTGGATTTGGTTTATTGAGTAATTATTGATGTTAATAATCAATTATGTCTAGATATTATCGACTCGAAGTTGGATTCAAGAGAAAAGGCTGTGATTGAAGCTTGACTTGCATTTTGGAGCCAGGGTAAGTGTTTGGCCTAACCTTAGCTTGAGGGATTAGGCATAGAGTCTTATTTGCTATGTGTATTCATGTCCAACGTATAGGCAAGGTGACGAGTTCCTATATGTTGTGGTCAAGCATGCCCGTGAGTCAATTGTGATGAATCATACCGTGTTCTTAATATTCTCTGTACTATAAGTAAGTGGTGATTTAGAAGCGATACATTGATGTTGTTTCACGACGTGGGGAGTTATTGAGTTATTTGTTTCAGTTGAGGTTTTACTGTTGAAATTATATCTCTGAGCAAGTTTGGTTATAGCTGAGTCCCTTTCCGAGACGATAGAATTTTATTGAATATTTCTGCACACTTAAGATTTCTTATTGTTAGTTTGCACATTATATCGCTGATTGTTTATTGTTTATCGCACGAGGGGACGTGTCGTGCTGATTGTTTATTATTTATCACACGAGGGGACATGTTGTGATGATTGTTTATTATTTATCGCACGAGGGAACATGTCGTGCTGATTGTTTATTATTTATCACACGAGGGGACATGTTGTGATGATTGTTTATTATTTATCGCACGAGGGAACATGTCGTGCTGATTGTTTATTATTTATCACACGAGGGGACATGCCATGATGATTATTTATTATTTATCGCACGAGGGGACATGCCGTGCTGATTGTTTATTATTTATCACACGAGGGGACATGCCGTGATGATTGTTTATTGTTTGATGCACGAGGGGACATTCCGTGCCGAGTGATTTGTGAGGTGATGCACGAGGGGACATGTTGTGCCTTGTGTTGTTCATTATTTGTTCTGAGGCGTTAAATTCCTGCTTTACTGTTACATTTCAGTTGTTACCCTGTTCCACTATGCTAGTATTTGTTGCCCCTCTTATCCCCAACATGACTCTCCCCGAATCTTTTTATACTTGTTTATTTTCGTCAATATTTTCCTGTTATTATATAGAATTGCACAGGTACATATATTGTTGTCAGTCCTAGCCTCGTCACTACTTCACCGAGGTTAGGCTCGGCACTTACTCAGTACATGGGGTCGGGTGTACTGATGCTACACCTACACTTCTTTATGTTGTGCAGACCACGCAGCCGGACCCGTTGGGCACTGACAGAGGGAGCATTCCACCAGTTCATTCAGGAGACCTCGAGGTAGACCCGCAGACGTTCGTGGGCCTTGGCGTCAGCTTCTACCCTTCTCTTCAGTTCTGTCTTATTTTATAGTTTTAGAGACAGTCATATGTACTAATTTTCAGACCATTTGTATTCAGTAATCTCATAGACAGTTCGTGAGTATGTGACACCAGTTCTGGGATATGTATATGGGTTTTATTTCGAAGTTGCTATATTATTTTGAATTTAGTTAACCTTCATATTGTTGACCATCGATGCCTTAGTTATCTTGTTCGTTTTAGTTGTTAATGAGCTTATTTGGTTCAAACGTTGGCTTGTCTAGCAGGTTCAATGTTAGACGCAGTCATGGCCCGAAGGTGAGATTTCGGGTTGTGACATTAAACTTATGGAATATGATATTATTTATCATCAACATACGGCCATAAAACACATAAGTCTAGCAGATTTCATGACTAATCTTTGCTTGACCATATTATCTGAAGCTGAAATCAAAGTACATGTTATTACTGAAATAATTCTCGGGATCTGGACCTTTTACACAATTAAGTCCACAAGTATTAAAAGTTCTTGGTTAAGGACAATGCTTAATCCCTATCAAAAAATGTATTTAGATTTCACAAAAGTTAGTTTATTACTAACAACAAAGATGAGTATAAAGGATATGATACAGGCTTGAATTAGCTAGAGACTCAGAGCAAAAGTATTGATTTGACGATTGATCAAATCCAAGAAAACTATGCAGCCCAAGAAAATCAATTCGGATGTGCTAGTCTCGGATCAACTGATAATATCACTGACTCCAGAAATAACTCCGGACTCTTATTGAGAAATATCATTTCCAGATCAAACAATATCAGGATCACGTCATCCCTTATTTGGGCGATCCCTGATTTATCATCAATTAGAATGAAAATGAGGTAAGCCCGATTAATTTAATTTTGGCATAATAACTTCATTGATTACTTGTAGAATGGGACTTTACCCACGGACAAGCACGCTCTCGACAACTCCGAGTGTGTCTCATTCGGTACTGCCTTATTGAAGGAGAATCATATTTGAGAATATTCAAGGCTCCAAAAGCTAAAATGCCACATGTACCAAATAAACAAAATATATGGTGCGAGAAATCTACAAAAGAAAGCCGTGAAAATTACTCTGATAATAAGGCAAGATATCGCATGGTCCTCAACAACATTTTGGAACCTCTGTAGTTCCCGGCAGGAGTAAAAAATAAAGAAAGAGCTCAGGTACCGTCTCTATGCTGTAACTGGACCATTTGAAGGTCCATCAACAATGGAACTGGCTATCCTATCCGAGATTATTAAACTAGGGACTGTCAAATTATGATTCTAGTATTTGAGTTCTCATACCTCAAAACTCAAACACTAGGGAGATCACTTATACTTGAAGATTAGTCAATCCGACTTGACATTTTTAGAAGTGATTCAAACAATCGATTGCTTTGGGAGATAAATTTTTAAGAGTATTCCGACATTATTTACCGCAATCTCAACTCAGTCAGTTGTATTGCTCATATCAAGCATAAAACACTTCAAACAGTGTTGAATGAGATCTTCAAAAATGCATATACTACTCTTACACAAAAAGGGTAAAGAACTCCATGTCGAGTCATGAATCCCACGATAACAAACGAGACTTTTATGTTCAAGTCAACATAAATGTATGCAACTATGCCATCAGAATAAGGTTCACTTTGAACAAACACATAGCTTATACTCGGTCCAACAACGACCATTCAAGTTAAAAAGCCTTTCTTAATGGCTAATTATATTATGACTTGGATCGATTATCCCCGAACATCTCAAATATTATTTCGGACATATGTCCCTCTCTACTTGGAAGTATGTTCATATATTCCAATTTGGATTCAAATTCCAATCAGATTTAATGTCTCTTCAAGACAAATCTACTAAGATAAATATTTATTTGGGATCAGTATTCCCTCAGACTCAATGTCTTACCGAGATCAATACTCCAGGAAATCCTACCAGGATTAATACTTCCACAGACTAAAAGTCTACTCAGATCAATCGATCCTCTTTTACGCCTGGATGAAAAGGAGACGTCCTTTTCATAGCGTTTAAATATATAAAAGGGCCTCTTTTATTTAACAGTTATACACCCAAGGGTGCAACATTAAGACATTGCACATGTAACGATGCATCCAAATATATATTTCGAGTTTGTAAGACTAAATATGAGCACTCAAATAAATTCATAAAGTGCCATGAAAAGTTAGTACTCGATAAATTCCCTAAAGTACCAAATGATGATATTAGACCTGAAAGACACGAGGAAGTAACTGAATTCCCGGTCTAGGTCCCAACTCTTCTGATGAAATAAAAAGGGCTAAATAGTCATCATCCAAAAAGTATAAACCTTCGAGTCCCGTATGTAATTTCCTTTTCAGGAAATGGACCACATGAAAGGAATAATCAAGTGCTCATACTTCAAAGCTCTAACACTTGGGGGACTATAGAAGGCAAACAAGACTGGGAAATGCAAAACTCAAGTCAAGCCTAAGGTATCGAAAGTTAAGAGCGAAGTCAAGAGCCAAAAACACAAGCCTGATTCAAAAACCTACTTAGAAAACACTCGTGGATGTAAACAAATGTTCAGGTTAAAGGCAATATTTATTCAAGGGTTGCAAGATATACCCTTGTATTTATTAAAAATTGTTGTCAATAAAAACAGTTACGGGTAAAAACCCATACCTTTATAAAACCTGTTACAAACAAAAAACAGTTATTCCCTTGTATTAACTCAAAAAAATTGTTACAAAAGAAAACAGTTACGAAATACAAGCTTGTATCAAACCTGTTAAAAGAAAACAGTTGCAACATGAGTTTTAGACGATAATCAAACACATGTAAAATATTGTGAAAGTTCAAACAAAAACTTTCTTCAGAAACATTCTTAAACATGTGAAAAATTCCTATCACTCTATTGCATTATTATACCATTATAAAGTTGAGACGTCTTCTTCATTAAGCGTCGATAAAAAAGGTCCCTCTTTCATAAACTGTGCCTAATACGAAAAGGTTAGAGTAATATAAAGCATTTTTATAAATGCAAAACTCAGAGGTAAAACGAAAACCTCAAAAATAAAGCATGCAAAGACTTAAAGGGTGAAACAAAAACCCAAACATTAAAGTAGGCAGAAAACAAAGCCGAAATTTATACCGAACTTGCCAAACATAAGGCAAACATTTGTCTTCAAACCCCGAAACAAGACAGGGGTAAACCAACCGCTTATTGACGAAACGTACATGAGCGTTGGAGTTGTCATCTGAATCTCTAAGTTCTGCACTCTTTTTTCCTTTGTCCGGTTTTTGTCCCTATTGGGTTTTTTCGGCAAGGTTTTTAATGAGGCAGAGGCAATGGAGAAAAGAATAAAATCTTCCACTTCCCGGTCATATCATAGTGAATAACCGGAAAGTGGGGGAACTATCTGTATTGGAGAAAAATAGACACGTCATATGGGTCTATTAAAATGGCAGCACGTGTCAGCAAAGCTTGAAGAAAAGTGAAGAATGACATGTAAAGATGATATGTGAAACACCCCCGGGACCGATCATACTGAGCATGTTAGCCTCGGAACTGATGATCATAAGATAACCTGGATCAGGTGCGGGAGAGTATCTCATAATTACAAATGAGGAAGGAATCAATTAATCCCGGATTATATGGGATTTATCATCATTACTCCATCAGTTACAAATCAATTATGTAACGTACAATAAATGCAATAAATAATTGTAACGGTCAGAACAAAGTAATCAATTGCAAGATTGACTCAACAGGAACGAGATTGACTCAGCAGGAACGAGATTGACTCAATAGGCACGAGATTGACTCAGCAGGCACGAGATTGACTCAACGGGCACGAGATTGACTCAACAGGCACGATATTGACTCAACAGGCACGAGATTGACTCAACAGACACGAGATTGACTCAACAGGTACGGGAGTGACTCATCAGCCACGGGACTGACTCATCAGTTATGGAATTTACTCATCAGTTACGAAATTAACTCATCAGTTACGAACTTCCAGCATTTACACAGTTGTTACAAGTCTTCCAAAATTAATGGATGGGTTGAGTAAATGCTCATAATGGACCCATTATTCAAGGATAATGGTTCCTTAGATTTATCCCTATAAATAGACATAGTTTTATCACAATTTGGAGGATCTGACTTTCTTCTCTACAATTCTATACATTGTAATTCCTGTCATCTTGCTTTCAAATTAGCCATAGTTTGGCCCTTTAAGCTCTGTTCGGCTCAACATCCTGTCAAGGATTATTCAATAAGAATTATTTCTTCTCTGCTTTATTTTTATTATATTATCCGTCATTGAATTTATTTTCCACTTCTCTATCACGTTGTATTAACAAAAACTATATCTTTCGGATTGAATCGGTTGCTTGTGATCCGTCATACAAAATTATTGCTTTGACCTTGAAAGCTATTTTTTGGGTTAAACATGCCTACGCGTCCAGAAAGTTGAATGTGCATGAGAAGAACTATCCAGTTCATGATCTCGAGTTGGTAGCGATTGTTCACACCCTGAAGATATGGCGTCATTATTTGTACGGTGTTCCCTGTGAGATTTTCACGGATCACTGAAGTTTGCAACACCTGTTCAAGCAGAAGGACCTCAATTTGCGCCAGCGGAGATGGTTGGAGTTACTAAAGGACTATGACTTCACTATATTATACCACCCGGGGAAGGCCGATGTGGTGGCCGACGCCTTGAGTCGCCGGAAAGAGAGTTTGGGGAGTTTTGCATATCTTCCTGCTGTTGAGAGGCCCTTAGCCTTGGATGTTCAGTCCTTAGCCAGTCAGTTCGTGAGGTTGAATCTTTCAGAGCCTTGCCGGGTTTTAGCTTGTGTGGTTGCTCGATCTTCTCTTTATGACCGCATTCGAGAGCGCCAGTATGATGATCCCCACCTTATAGTTCTTCGGGATTGGGTTTGGCGGGGTGATGTTGGGGATGTGACTATAGGTGATGATGGCATGATGAGGATGCAGGTCCATATCTGTGTGCCCAGTGTAGATGGGCTTCGGGAGTTGATTCTTGAGGAAGCACATAGCTCGCAGTATTCCATTCATTCAGGTACCGAGAAGATGTACCAGGATCTGAGACAGCACTATTGGTGGAGAAGGATGAAAAAGAATATAGTGTAGTTTGTGGCCAAGTGTCTCAACTGTCAGCAAGTCAAATATGAGCATCAGAGACCAGGAGGGTTACTTCAGCAGATTGAGCTTCCAAAGTGGAAGTGGTAGCGGATCACCATGGACTTTGTGGTTGGACTTCCTCGGACTTTGATAAAGTTCGATGCTATTTGGGTGATCGTGGATCGGCTGACTAAATCAGCCCATTTCATTCCAGTGTTGACTACATACTCCTCCGAGAGGTTGGCGGAGATCTATATCAGGGAGATTGTTCGCCTCCACGGTATTCCAGTATCTATCATTTCAGACATAGGACACAGTTCACATCACGGGTCTGGAGAGCCGTTCAGCAGGAACTAGGAACCAGGCTAGAGTTGAGTACAGCCTTTCACCCTCAGACGGACGGGCAGTCCGAGCGCACGATTCATATTCTTGAGGATATGTTTTGTGCCTATGTGATGGATTTTGGAGGGTCATAGGACCGGTATTTTCCACTTGCAGAGTTTGCTTATAATAACAACTACCAGTTCAGCATTCAGATGACGCCGTATGAGGACTTATATGGTAGACGGTGTCGGTCTCCAGTGGTATGGTTTGAGTCGGGAAAGGCCCGATTGTTGGGTACAGATTTGGTCCAGGATGCCCTGGACAAGGTGAAGGTGATTCAGGAGAGACTTCACACAGCTCAGTCCAGGCAGAAGAGTTATGCGGACCGGAAGGTTCGTGATTTGGCATTTATGGCTAGTGATCGGGTTTTACTTTGGGTATCGCCTATGAAGGGCATCATGAGGTTCGGGAAGAAGGGTAAGCTAAGTTCGAGATTTATTGGCCCTTTTGAGGTGTTTCGGTGTGTTGGGGAGGTTGCGTATGAGCTAGCCTTTCCTCCAAATCTAGCAGGAGTTCATTCGGTATTCCACATCTCTATGCTCCGAAAGTATCACGGTGACCCGACTCTTGCTTTGGATTTCAGTTCAGTCCAGTTGGACAAGGATTTATCATATGTTGAGGAGATAGTAGCCATATTGGATAGACAGGTCAGAAAGCTCAAGTCAAAGAATATTGCATCAGTAAAGGTTCAGTGGAAGGGTCAGCCGGTCGAGGAGGCGACTTGGGAGACCGAGCAGGATATGCACAGTCAGTACCCTCATCTTTTCACAGCTTCACGTATGTCTCTATACTCGTTCGAGGACGAACGATTTTCTAAAGAGGGGGAGAATGTAACGACCCGGTCAGTCGTTTTGAGAGTTAGCGCCCAGATCCCCTAATAGTTGCTTTCCCCATGTCTATTTCTGCTTTTGGGACTTTTCGGAACGTTTAGTTGTGAATTTCGGAGAGTTTTGGGACACATAGTCCCTATATATGAGTTTAAGCTTCAGAAATTGAACCGTAGTTGGATCTGTGTGAAGACGGATCCGGAATGGAATTTCGTCGACTCCGTTAGCTCTGTTGGGTGATTTCGGGGTTGGGAGCGTGTCCGAAATGTGTTTTCGAGGTCTGTAGTAGATTTAGGTTTGAATTGGCAAAAGTTAGAATTTTTGAGATTTCGGCCAAAAGGTGAAATTTTGATATCGGGATCGAAATGGAATTCCGAGAGTGGTTGAAGCTCCGTAGTGTCATGTATGACGTGTGTGTAAAATTTGAGGTCATTCGGACTAGATTTGACGTATTTCGGCATCGGTTGTGGATTTTGGAAATTTCATAAGTTCTTAGGCCTGAATCCATGTATAATTGGTGATTTTGATGTTATGTGATGTGTTTTGAAGGCTCGACTAAGTTTGGATAAGGTATTAGTACTGATTTGTAAGTTTGGTTGAGGTCCCGGGGGCCTCGGGGATGTTTCGGATGCTCAACGGGATGAATTTGGACTTAGAAAACCAGCTGAAGCATTGTTGGTTCTGGTGTTGTGCACCTGCGGAAAGGGAGCCGCAAGTGCGGACACGCAGGTGCGGTTATGGGCTTCTCAGGTGCAATTTTGGCCAAGGTCAGTCAGGTTCGCAGGTGCGGTTTGGGTTCCACATGTGCGGCCTTAGCTCATTTAGTAAGTTTTTGGACCTGCGATGTATTTCTGCAGGTACGGTCCAAAGGTCGCATATGCGGTATCACTGTGCAGTTAAGACCAAAATCGAGGGTTTAAGCCATATTTCATATTTTGAACTTGAGAGCTCGGGAAAGTGCAATTTTTGGAGAGATTTTTGCTTGGGCAATTTGGGTAAGTGATTCCTACTCGGTTTAGATTAATTTCCATGATTTTTCACTTAAATCCATCCTTTAATTTCAAACTTTTGGTGGAAAATTGGGGAAAAGTTGGATAAAGTTCTTAGGCCAAGTTTGTGAGTTTTGATCGAGATTTTGGTATCTGATTCGAGTAATTCTTGTATGATTAGACTCGTGAGTGAAAGGGTATCCGGAATTTATTACCTGATTCCGAGACGTGGGCCCGGGGGACATTTTGGGCAATTTTCCTAATTTCGCGTATTAGCCTTGAACTAATTAGCTATATTGATTTCTTAAAGTGATATTTACATTATGCAATTGAATTGAATAGATTTGGGCCATTCGAAGTCGAGTACTCGTGGCAAGAACGCGATTTCGAGTTGAGTAGAGAATTCGAGGTAAGTGGCTTGCCTAACTCTGTGTTGAGGATTTCCCCTTAGGTTGTTTTGATACTATTTGTTGTATGGGCACTGTGTACGTGAAGTGACGAGTACATACACGGGCCATTGTTGCTAAAATCCATTTTTCCTTTCCATGCCATAAATCATTTCACTCATATTTTACTGTTTAATGTGCTATTTGTGTAGTTTATATTAGGAATGAGCATGTCTACCTATTTTACCTAAATTCCCTATTTGATACTATGTGCACCATGTTAGTTAGTCTTATTCTTTTCTTGCTCGTGACTTTTTCCTGAACCGTTTAAATAAACCTTATCCGGCATTCATTCGCATTGCATATTTAAATTGGGACTACGAACGTACTCCGGGAGCTTTCCCCCTGCACTGCATATTTAAATTGGGACTACGGACGTATTCCGGGAGCTTTCCCCATGTACTACATATTTAAATTAGGACTACGGACGTATTCCGGGAGCTTTCCCCCTGTACTACATATTTAAATTGGGACTACGGACGTATTCCGGGAGCTTTCCCCCTGTACTGCATCTTTACATTTGGAACTACGGGACGTATCCCGGGAGATTCCATTATGTGATACGTTGTGCTGAGCCAAAGGCTCTCTGTTGCTGTTTTATTTTTGGATTATTCATTTTTACTGTCTACCTTAGAATTTATATCCTTATGTACTATTTTAAACTGTTTTACTTATAAAATCCAGTAGATCCTTAACCTGACATCGTCACTACTTGACTGGGGTTAGGCTTGGAACTTACTCGGTACCAATTGTGGTGTACTCATGCCCTTTCCTGCACATGTTTTTCGTGTGTAGATCCATGTACAGTACTCAGTTCCGTGGCTAGGGTTCATTGTAGCATCTTCGAGGAAACCGCAAGGTAATTCTTCCGCGTCTGCAGAGTCTGTCGAGTCACCTTCCACTCCAGAAGTAGATAGACTTTTTATGTATTTCCTTTCGTCGTATAGAGATATCTTGGTGTAGAGCTTGTGACTAAATGTGACATTCCGGATTTTGGGAGTTATATATTGTACATGCCGAGTGACGACATTTCATTTAGCAAATTTACTTTATTTCGTCTTTATTTTATTGTTTTTATTTAATATCTTTCCGCAAATTTAGGCTTACCTAGTCTTAGAGACTAGGTGCCATCACGATACCCTTAGGAGGGTAAATCGGGTCGTGACACCAGGCCCTTGGCCTCACTCAGTCATGTACCTCTCCAACCTCACAATGCACTACAAATAAGGGGACACAGCCCACATCAAGTATCACAACATATCAGCAAAATAATAAAAACCGAGGTAAAGATGTACAAATATTTCTATGACTGAGTACAAATAATGTGAGCATGAATAAAGCCTAAACAAGATCTCTAACATAATGGCAGACAAGTTCACCAACAAGTAAATGCATAAACACAAATAATGGTTATTAGGCCTCAGAGCCTCACGGGACGGACCAAGTCTACACCCCTCGAGGTATACACCCACACGCCTGTCACCTAGCGTGAGTATCACCTCCAAACAATCACATGATATAAAATTCTCCGTGTTTATACCCTCAAAGTTAGAGTTAAAACTGTTACTTACCTTGACAGTGCAAAATCCAA
This sequence comes from Nicotiana undulata, assembly GCA_005239495.1. Classification (NCBI taxonomy): domain Eukaryota; kingdom Viridiplantae; phylum Streptophyta; class Magnoliopsida; order Solanales; family Solanaceae; genus Nicotiana; species Nicotiana undulata. The sequence continues at coordinate 13,663 of MDKH01023550.1, forward strand.
CTACGGGATGCCCTCGTCTATGGACTCGGTCTCCAAAAGCTCTGAATCTAACCATAATCGTATTAATACCATCAACACGTGCTAAAGAATTGAATTCCACAATAAAACACTACAAAATATGCCAAAAATCCGAAATCGGCCAAAACCCCGCCCATAGGCCCACGTCTTGAAACCAGGAAAAAATGGTAGAATAATAAATCTCGTCCTCTCCCCAGTCTAACCATATAAAATTCGTCTAAATCGGACTCCGTTTGGTCCCTCAAATCCTCACTTAAAACTCTCCAAAACTCAAACCCTAACTCCCTCGATTTCACTTTGAAATCATCAATCAAATCCCAAAAACGAAAATGGATTAGTGAAATATAACCAAAACCGAGTATATAACACTTACCCCAATAGATATGGTGAATATCTCCTCCAAAATCGCTCAAATCTGAGCTCCCCAACTCAAAATATGACCGATTGAACAAACTTTTGTTTTATAGTATATTTTTCTGTCAGTTATTCTGCCTCGTTTCTCGTTACAAACGATCCTGAAACTCACTTTTTATGCCTCCAATAGATTCCTTGTGAAATTTTAGTCAAGTTAGGATTTTGAATCACCCAATTTGACCTTATAATGAAGGTGATATGTAGGTTTTAATATTTGCAAATAGTGCAGATTTTTAAATACGCCGTCAGTGGTAATTTCGTATTTCATCTGAAAAATCTGACAACCTAATTCTTAGTAAAATGACCATAAAATTCTCATACGATGTCCAAATTCAACAATTATTTTTGCTACGGTTCCGTAATTACGATACGGATCTAATGCTTCAATCAAAAAATGGAGCTCATTTGTTCAATATGATATCATTTATGCTTGAAGAAACGGCATCGAAACATAAGAAAAACGAGCGCAACACAACCCAAACAAATATGAAACTCACCCGAGGCCCTCGAAACCTCAACCAATAATTCCAACAAGTCATATATCATTACCCGAACATAGTCGAACCTCCAGAACACCCAAAACAACACCGAAACACCAAATCAACCTCGAATTCTAGCCTAAGAACTTCTAAACTTCCAAAATTCGCCAATGACACTGAAACCTATCAAACCACTTCCGAATGACCTCAAATTTTGCACACACGTCGCAAATGACACTACAAACCTACACCAGCTTCCAGAATTCCATTCTGACCCCGATACCTAATTTTCCAATGTCGGCCAAAATCGCCAAATTTCCAACTTTCGTCAATTCAAGCCTAATTCTACCACGGACCTCCGAATTATATTTTGGACACACTCCTAAGTATAGAATCACCCAACAAAGCTAATTGAATCATAAAATATCCCCATCTGAATTCGTTTACTCATAAGTCAACTTTCGATTGACTTTTCTAACTTAGCTTTCTAACTAAGAGACTAAGTGTTCATTTCACTCCAAAACTACTACGTACCCAAATCTACCAACTCGATACAACTCAACACCGCTGAATAACACAATAAGAAGCATAAATTGGGGAACGGGGCTATAACTTTCAGAATAACCGACCATGTCATTACATCTTCCCCCTCTTAAACAAACGTTCATCCTCGAACGAGTCTAGAAACATACCTGAAAAGGATCCTCCATCACACTCCTAACTCAAGGCTACACGTCAAATCGGTATGGTAATCAAGCACCAAATAGTTTATTTCTACACCTCAATCAAATTCTTCTCGTCACATTCAAATTATATGAACTCAGCTCGTAGACACATCATACTCATCACGTAGCCATCCATCACTTCCACTAATAGAGATGCTACCAAACATATAAATCCAAAAGCACGTGCTCACAAAATCAACACCTCAGTGCTCAAGCTACAGTCACGCCCCATTTTCTCTCATCCTTGCGGATAGTCAGGGTTTTTGACATTATTGGGATAACTCGTTTCCCTTTCACATATGTGTGATATGAGATTTCTAGGCATTTGAGACTACATTGAAGGTCTGGTACTCCCAGGTTTGCTTTGGGCTTGCATCAGGCTCCCTATAGTTTAATTTATATTTCATTTATGTAATTTATGTAATCCTGGTCTATAATAATCCTTCGTAAACAGATATTGGGGTAACTAGTGAAAAGGGAAGGGTAGCTATATGATCATGTGGGGTAAAGTTGGGTAGGATGTCTAATGCACAGGTTTAGCATGGTTTGAATGCAAATAAACACAACAATCCTAGAACATGATTTCTAGTGCATCACACAAGCCTAGAACATGATTTCTAGAGCAGATCAGCATAATGTAAATCTTAAAGCATGATTCCTACCCAGCTTTACCCCACAGGATCATATGCTACCCTTCCCTTTTCACTAGTTACCCCAATATCTATTTACGAAGGATTATTATAAACCAGAATTACATAAATTACATAAACTATAGGGAGCCTGATGCAGGCCTAAAGAAAACCTGGGAGTACCAGGCCTTCGATGTAGTCTCAAATGCCTATAAATCTCATAGCACACATATGTGAAAGGGATAAGGGAGGTCCTAAGTTGTTTATCTTATAGGATCATATCCATGCAATGCCCGGTAATCACTCCTCAATGAGAGGGGATACATGTTGCATTAGCGCACAGGTCATCATATCCTTTTACTACCCATTATCCCACCCCTTAGCGGTTATATGAGCGAATTTGATTAACGAACTCTAAGCGTGATGCTACCCGTCCCTTCCTTATAGTCCCGGAGGAGTTTAGGACATCTAGACTTAGGCAATTCTAGACAATCCTAAGGTGTTTAAAAGGAAAAAATCTAGGTGACAGCAAAGAACACATAGGACTATTAAATAAAGGAAGCAGTCAAGGGCTCATGTTCACCTCCACATATATAAGCAAATAACAACACGTCTCAAACACAGAGTTCAAGTAATTTTAGAGAAATCCTAGAACAGGGTATTTAGGTGAGCATCAAATCACAGAACATGCAACACTGGTTTAGCATTAAGTGACAGGGCCCTAATCAATTTGCCTATTGATTTCAAACATGTTAGACTTAAGCAATTTATAAATAATCAGAGCACAGTTTCTTAGTTTTTATATAGGAAATTAATCTCCTAAGGCTTGCCTAGGCGTGGAATTATATGCAATCATAGTTACAGGAGTTGTTTAGACAATTTGAAATTGTTCAACCTATAGGCATGCTGATCTAGGTGATAAAGATTATAACAAGTGATTTTAGACATCTTTGTATCATAATGTGACACCTACGCGTGAGGCCGTTTTAACCTTTCCCATAGACAATTGTTTACTTAGTCGAAATGGACATGATTCAAAACAGATGTAAACAGAGTCCTAAACAGGATATTTAATGCACACAGGGATGTCTATTTTTTTATTAGACAGGATTATTTAGTAGCAGGATTTCTAAGTGATAGTACTTATGCAGAACCAGAACTTGAATAATGATCTATAACATGTGATATGTTGAAGCAATAAACATAATCGTCCTAACACAGGATATCTAATGCACACAGGGATGACTATTTTATTAGGCAGTATTATTTAGTGGCAGGATTTCTAAGTGACAGTACTTACGCAGAATCAAAACGTGAATAATGATCTATGCCATATGCTGAAGTAATAAACGTGAATACCTAAAAAAAGATGTCTAATGCACAGGTTTAGCATGGTTTGAATGCAAATAAACACAACAATCCTAGAACATGATTTCTAGTGCATCACACAAGCCTAGAACATGATTTCTAGAGCAGATCAGCATAATGTAAATCCTAAAGCATGATTCCTACCCAGCATTACCCCACAGGATCATATAGCTACCCTTCCCTTTTCACTAGTTACCCCAATATCTGTTTACGAAGGATTATTATAGACCAGGATTACATAAATTATATAAATAAAATATAAATTAAACTATAGGGAGCCTGATGCAGGCCCAAAGCAAACCTGGGAGTACCAGGCCTTCAATGTAGTCTCAAATGCCCAGAAATCTCATAGCCAATTTGTGTCCAGGTGTGTCAGAGTTCCCTAAGGACCTCAAGGATCCCGGGCAGTGCTCACACCCAGACTTTTCACAATAGGGACTAATTATGTGCAATGTGGAAGGGCCAGCCCTAGTGTGCCAGAGTTCAAAGGAATCTCAGGGGATCCCAAGGCAGTACACACACTGGAGGGGCAGAACCTATTGACCTAAGATTACAGTGAGAGTGCTTGACATAGTTTTGAAAGACTTCTAGTGAGAAAACAGTGTAGAGATGACTTTAGGAGTGAAAAGTTTTTCTGAAATAAAACTATTTTAGTAGCAAAACAGTTTGAGAAGGGATTAAAACACTTTAATCAGCAAACAAATCAATTGGTCATAGAATAACCAGATTCAAAAACACATGACAAACAGATTTCACACAGGGATAAAGGGGATAGGGACACATAGAATACACATTAAGGGGACATATGACACGATTCAGGGAAGCATATAAGAAAAATGCACAGAATACTCAAAAGCTTTATAGAATTAATAGGTTAGTCATGATGGTAGGTGATTGAAACATAGAGAAAGGATTACAGTGAAGCCATGTTGAAAGCAAATAAACACTGGACAAGATCAAGCACACAACTAGAGTTATTTTAATGCCTTAGGAGACTAGATAACTTAACATGATCTCCTCAATGAATGAGAATAGACAATGGGTAAATAGACATGTTGAACAATCAACAAACAAACAACCAGTTTGAGAAGAATAGACGGGAACTTAAATAAACATGCTAGCCAAGCATCACACAAGCAGTTATAGTTTAGACATGCTAATTACATATTGAACAAGGCAGGATTAAACATGCTAAACAAGGAAGTAAATGGAACAAGAATTGAATTCCTAACTAGTGAACTGGGACAGTAAAGAAACACATAGAGTTTTAGGTTTCAAAATTAAACTGAAACATACCAGTTATGTGTCACGACCCAAACTGGAGGATCATGACTGGTACCCGGGCCATACTTGTCGAGCACCAACGTACATTCTATCTAATCCTCTTATTATCTTCAAGGGCCGACGAGATCAATATAAGTGGTAGATATGGATTATGAATGTCAAAAAATGAAAGATAATGGAATGAACATGAATAACATGGGATAACAAGACTTCCAAGAAACTACATATAAGTTAGGAGCTACCACGCTTCCATGAAAGACTATACAACAAAAATCATCTGACAAGGCATACCAAACTATACATAAGCCGACACCTGTCTATGAGCCTCTAAAGGAGCATAAGTAATGCAACATAGTCGGAACAGGGCCCCGACATACCCATAATATCTATAACAAAAATGCATACCAAGACCACGGCAAGTCCGGAGAAGGGATCTCGCCTATGACCGCTGAACTGGAAAGCCTATTATGGTGGGGGAGCTGTGTCTACCTGTCTATCAGGACCTGCAGCACGACATGCAGCGTCCACAAATAAAAAGGACGTCAGTACGAATAATGTACTGAGTATGTAAGGCTGGTCAATATAAATATGAACAATAATGTAAAGAGAGGTAGAGAAGATACAACCTGTAACATCTGAGTGCTTCTAAGAGACAGTAACATGAAATGCATGATACATATATATACATAATCTTTTAAAACATCCGCCTCTGTGGCCATCATCATCATCATAGAACATTCGCCTTTGTAGGCATTATCATTATCATATCATACTCGGCCTCAAAGAGGACTTGGTAAACCCAACTGATCAGTGGTTGCACAATAGGTGTCATACCCGGCCGACTATAGCACGGCTCGATAGAATAAAATAGATACATATATATAATGCATGCAGGACTCATTGGAATCATGTTCTGAACATTACGGAGTGACGTAAGGTCGATATTCTCCATACACATCATTAGGGATAACTCTTCATCAAGAATCTTATAAGAATCAGGAAGTACCAACAACATCGATAACATAAGAATAAGAGAACCAACCTTAACATCAATTGTTCCATAAGAAGGGAAACAATATAAGTACTGCTAGCTTCTAAGAGTAGAGTGTATTTGGAAGCTCGTTCATTGCATTACGTACAATCGGAGTCGTGCAAAATAAGGAAAGGGATAGCCTCACATACCTTGTATAGACTGCCCCAATCTAAAGCTATGCAATTGTCACGACTCCTTAGTCTACAATAAGAAAAATGAAACTATCGTTATCATTTAAGCGTCATAACTATTGTGTATCGACCACAACCTATTTTACGATGAAACGGACAGAACCTCCCCTATATATATGACTTCACACAAGTCAAATCAATCACAAAAAAGCCCAAACAACACCAATAATAATCAAATTGAGCCTCCCAAAATAGTCCACACACAACCTAATAACTTCATACATAAGACGACCACCGTAGTCGTGTCAAACGACCCGAAAATGTTACGACGAATGACCAGCCCACAACCCTACATCTATATGGTGTTTCTCCACACCATTAATCCTCCAAAACCTCACAATACAGTAGTAAAACACGCAACCCAACATCAACACAAAACAGTCCGCAAAACAGTCCGCTACAAGTGAATAACTCGAACTCACGGCTTCCGATCACCGTCCCGTGAGTTCTTACAAGTATAAAACGAATTACCATGAATTTACAGCATAAAATGGATTAAATAGAGCATTAAACTCACCTTAGTTGTTGGCTAACTCATCCCTTATCTTGGTTCTTCAAACTCTAGGGTTTACCCCCAATTTGAACTTGAAAGAGAGGGAAAATCAATTAGGGTTTGTGGATAATTTTTGGGAGGAATTTTGCAAGGGTTTAGGTCTGGTTATTTGTGAAATATAATGAGTGATATATAGCAGGAGATCAGACTTTTAATGGTCTCTTTATATGACCCGAAATTGCCTCTTTTTGGGCTATCATTTAACCAAGTAGGTGACCCACCTACTTGTCACATAGCAGCTTGTGCAGGCTCGCGAAAAAGTCTATATTTCTCTACTCCCATGTCGTATTGATAAACGGTTTAATGCGTTGGAAACTAGACTCATAGATATTTAATTTGGTTTGTAGATAACCCTATAATTCCTAGCAGATTGGGAGAAAAACTTAATAACATTTGACCTAAAGTTTAAGTAAAACTATGAACCTAAGTTGCGACAACTCTTGTCGACTTTTGTTTCATAACTTGTTTGACTCCAAGACTATGATACGGATATTATATGATTCAAATAACTTAAAACACGACCTCTTGAGAGTATCAAGCACCCCTAGGTTTACCCAAAAATACGAGTTACAACATCCTTGATTCGTTTAACTTCTAATACGTGTTAATCACTCTTATACACTCTTGTATCATTTAAGATCAATAGGATTAACTTCTTATCATCTCAAAGATAATATCTTCTCATGTTTATGTCGATTAACTTATGGCATGAGCCAACATACGTGAATATGGGTTGTAACACCCTCCCCCCCTTAGGAGCATTCGTCCTCGAATGTAAGTGTTTAGGGGGAGCCTAACTCATCGTGGATTCTAACGGAAATTTCCGGCCCAGTTTTCCCTATAAAATGGATACTAGACAAACTTGCAAGCAGTTAAACCTAATGTATTACCTTGCATGGCTACGCTAAGCATTATGGATACGTACACTATCTGCATATCATCATTGTGTATTAATGAAGAGTACTCTCAAGCTATTGTTTACCTCATAGAGTTGTTTCACCTTCTAATGCATCTTGTGTCCCCTCGGCATCCTTGTTATCTTGAATCTGGAACATGTAAGGGTATTTAGACTTCATCTGCTCTTCTGCTTTCCAAGTAATTTCTTCCATATTCTTGTTCCTCCACAATACTTTGACGGAAGCTACATCCTTTGTTCTTAGCTTGAGGACTTGTCGATCTAATATAGCTACTGGCACTTCTTCATATGATAGATCCTCTGTAACTTGTACATCTTTGATAGGGACGACTCGAGAAGGGTCTCCAATACATTTCCTCAACATGCATACATGGAATATCGGGTGGACAAATTCCAATTCGGATGGAAATTCTAACTCATAAGCAACCTGTCCAATTCGTCGAAGAATTTTGTACGGGCCGATATACCGTGGACTCAACTTACCCTTCTTCCCAAAATGCATAACACCCTTCATCAACGATATCCTCAGGAAAACCCAATCACCAACCTCGAACTCCAAATCACGACGTCGGACATCAGAATAAGACTTTTGCCTGCTTTGTGCCGTCCTTAGCCGCTCTTGTATCAGTTTCACCTTCTCAATGGCTTGGTGAATCAAATCTGGCCCATATAGTTCTGTTTCACCGACTTTGAACCATCCAGGTGGTGATCTACATCTCCTCACGTATAGTGCCTCGTACGGGGTCATTTTAATACTGGAATGATATCTATTATTGTAGGCAAATTCTATGAGTGGAAGATGGTCATCCCAATTCCCCTTAAAATCCAGAACACATGCTCGTAGCATATCTTCAAGTGTTTGAATGGTACGTTCAGCCTGTCCGTCAGTCTGTGGATGGAATGCAGTGCTGAGATTCACTTGTGTTCCTAAACCCTTCTGAAAAGACCTCCAAAATTTAGCCGTAAACTGCGCTCCTCGGTCTGATATAATAGATATCGGTACACCATGAAGCCTAACAATCTCCTTGATATACAACTTTGCATAATCTTCAACTGTGTAAGTTGTCTTAACTGGCAGAAAATGGGCACATTTTGTAAGTCGATCAACTATCACCCATATGGAGTCAAACTTATAATAAGAGCGAGGCAATCCAGTAACGAAGTCCATATTAATCACCTCCCATTTCTAGGTCGGAATATCTATATTTTGAAGCAATCCACTAGGTTTATGATGTTCGATTTTTACTTGTTGACAATTAGGACATTGGGCTACAAATTCTGCAATAGACTTCTTCATGTTATCCCACCAATACTGCTCCTTAACATCATGATACATCTTTGTCGAGCCGGGATGGATGGAATATCGGGATTGATGAATCTCAATCATAATCTTCTCTCTCAACCCTGCCACATCAGGCACACATAACCGGCCTTGGTATCTCAGTGCCCCATCTGCTCCAATCTCAAAAGCCATAATTTTACATTGTTGAATGCTCTCTCTCAATCGTACTAAGGTAGGATCTTCATATTGCTGTGCTTTTACCTCGGCTACCAAAGATGATTCTGATGTATTCTGTACAGTAACCCCTCCTTCATCAGAGTCTAACAATCTATCATATTCGTGGCTGATGAAGCTCATTAGTCAACCCCTGTCTACTTGCCTCAATGTGTACTAAGCTTCCCATTG
>ML248730.1:0-17799 GCA_005239495.1 Nicotiana undulata
ACCAGAAACCAGCAATGTTTTCAAGTCCGAATGAGTCCGTTAATCACCCGAAATCAATCCCGACCCCCTCGGGATCCCAACCAAACTTACCAACATATCACATAACATCATTCAAACTTATTTGCACTCTAAAAACATCAAAACTAACATCAAAACACCAAAATTACATCGGATTCAAGCCTATGATTTCCAAAAACTTCCGAAACGCGCATTTGATCAAAAACCCAACCAAATCATTTCCGAATGACCTGAAATTTTGCGGGCAAGTCCAAAATGACCTAACGAAGCTACAGCAACTCTCGGAATCCCATTCCGACCCTCGGATCAAAATCTCGCCTATCAACCGGAATTCGCCAAAATACTAACTTCGCCAATTCAAGCCTAATTCTACATCGGGCATCCTAAAAATATTCTGAACACACTCCTAAGTCCCAAATCACCTAACGAAGCTATCCGAACCATAAAATACGTATTCCGAGGTCGTTTACCAATAAGTCAACTCTTAGTTGACTTTTCCCATTTTAAGGTTGTTCTTAAGGACTAAGTGACTAAATTCTCATTTAACCATTTCGATTTCAAGCCTATCAACTCTAACACATTAATAATAGAATAACCAACATATAATAAGCCACTAACAACAGTTATAATGCAGGTTTTACGTAACGACAGACCGGGTCGTTACACACGTGCAACGCACGTATCAAGAAATTAATTAATTATAAAATGGGGCCATAATATTTTGGGGCCTAAGCCATTGCTTCATTGGCTTTACCCTCTATCCGGTTGTTAATTTATAGTTAAAGTTGGTTATGAGGATATAAGTACATAACTTACGAAAATATAATAGTTTAGGTTTTCTTTTAGGGTATTCAATCAATAAAAAAACGTCATTAGTTGTTTTCTTAGTGTCCTACTATTGTTACTTAGTTTCAAAAGTGAATCAAGATATTGTTTATATAGTGTTGAAAGAAAGAGGCATGCGTGAAGAAGAGAGATAATTTTAGAAGAGCAAGAGAAGAATTTTTTTTCAGATGACAAAGAAGAAAACAAATGAAGAAGAAGGCTAGAATAAAAAATATAGAGAATAATAAAAATATTTTTTTTTTAAAGACAGTAACACTAATTAACCATTAGACACGGCCAAGTGGGGCCATTTTTATGTATAAATTTCCCTGTATATTAAAAACTCCCTCGTCGATTTTTTAATGATGCGTGTGTTACACTCTTATATTTAACTCAAACTAACTTAAATATCAGTTTAATTAAAAAATTTAACTAACTATCAAAAGTAATTAAATGGACTTTTTGCGGGATGTCGATCCCTCCCATGATCATGTGGATGACATGTTGCGGCTCTCCTGTCTCATTCTTCCTGTTTGTTTCTCTTTCCGGAATTTGAGTTTTAGCTCGGTCGCTGAGAACTCTCGGAGATGCCCTTTATGATTAACCGGGCTACTTCTTCTCAGAGCTTCCTGCATTCTTCGGTCCTATGACCGTGTGTGTTGTGGAATTCGCACACCAAGTTATGGTTTTTTTGCGATAGGTCTGACAACAAGGGTTTCGGCCACCTGGTATCCTTGATGTTTACCTATAGCTGACACGATGTATGAAACGTCAACGTTGAAGTTGTACTCTGATAACCGGGGTGCCTCCGCTGGTCCTGTGAATCGGTCAAAGCCGACTCTGCTCACGAGTCCCCGAGGGTTATGGCCTTGGTCTGTCCTTCAATCGTTGCGGGGTATATTACGTCTGGGAGCGTTTCTTCGATCCTCACCGTATGGTTGGTATCTTTCCTTTCTTTCTCTTGGTTCCTTTTCCAGGAGCCTGCTGGGGTATACTGAGCCTGAGGGGCCCCCTAGCTGGCCATCCTCGACCCTGCTCTTCGACGGGTATCGGTTGTGAACACCGAGCTCCGAGCTCCGTTCGTTATTTTGAGGCTACCGAGCTCCAAGTTCTGCTTCAGTTGTTTTGAGGCTACCGAGCTCCGTTCGTTCAAGACTTGGGTGAAGGGCTGTAGTGCCCAATCGTCGGAGACCAGCGGTAATTCCATTCGCTCTATTTGGAAGCGAGATACGAATTCTCGCAGCATCTCGCTTTCTCTCTGCTTGATTTTGAAGACGTCGGACTTCCTGGTTGCATCTTTGATGGATCCGGCGTGCGCCTTTATGAAAAAGTCCGCCAGCATGGCAAATGAGTCTATCGAATTAGGGGTAAGATTGTGGTAACACATCATGGCCCCCCTTGACAGTGTTTCTCCAAACCTTTTTGACAGGACGGATTCAATTTCGTCCTCCTTTAAGTCATTCCCCTTCACAGCACAAGTGTAGGCGGAGATGTGCTCGTTAGGGTCCGAGGCCCCGTTGTATTATGGAAGGTCGGGCATTCTGAATTTTTTCGGGATGGGCTTCAGAGCTGCGCTCGACGGGAAAGGTCTTTGCACGAACTTCTTCGAATCCACACCCTTTGGGATAGGGTGTGCACCTGGAATTTGGTCGACCCTCGTGTTGGAGGTCTCCACCTTTTTGTCGTTTTCTTCTATTCTCTTTTCTCCCGATTCAATTATTTTGGTGAGGTCCTCAAGAATTTTCATGATGGCGGGGTTGGCTGCTGACCCGTTGTCGCTCGACCTCTCCGGAACCTGTTCGACTCGAGGAGCCACCTCCAGTGTTGCGGTACTCGGAGTTTTCTAATGGCTTTGCAGTTGAGCAATTGCCAGTTACTGTGCCTGCAACATTTAAAAAATAACGTGAAGGCTTACTTGTCTCATTCTAATATTAGATTTGATCAAATATTAGAACTTCATGGACAAGCTTAAATATGATATCTAGATAATATAACTCAGGGCTAGATAAAATAGCCATAAAGGAGTCGAATTGGAAGAGAAATTTCAGTTTTGGAAGCTTAAGTGATGAAAGTTGACCGGAGGTTTGACTTTTGTGTAAACGGCCTCGGAATAAGTCTTGGTTAATGTCAACAACTTCGTATGATGATTTTGTACTTAGGCGTGCGTTCGGAATTGGATTTGGAGGTACGTAGGGTGATGTGAGGTAATTTGGCAAAAGTTAGAATTTCGGCGTTTTCGGCCGATAGGTGAAATTTTGATATCGTGCTCAGAATAGAATTCCGAGAGTGGATGTAGGTCTGTTGTGTCATTTAGGACTTGTCTGCAAAATTCCATGTCGTTCCGGGTTGATTTGATAGGTTTCGGCTCGAGTTTATATATTTGAATTTTGAAGGTTCATAAGTTTGATTCTTGGTGTGATTCGTTGTTTTAGGTGTTTTGAAACCTCGAGCGAGTCCGTGTTAGGTTATATGACTTGTGAGTGTGTTTAGACGGGGTCCCGGGGGCCTCGGGTGCGTTTTGAATGGGCTACGGGCCATTTCCTTCCAACCTTGGTCTGCTGTTTTCCTGGTGTCTGAAGTCTTCATCGCGATCGTAGTGCTTCCTTAGCGATCGCGTAGCTCCACCTCTTTAATTTCCGCGTTCGCGTGAGCACCTTCGCGATCGCGTAGTACAACCAGGCAGTTTCCTTTTTCCTCTTCGCGTTCGCACAACTTCATCCACGATTGCGATCGCATAAATCATTCTGCGATCGCGTAGAGCATTTTAGGTCAGCAGCTATTTCCTTCTACGCGATCACGTCTCGTTTTCCATGATCGCAGTTCATTAAACACTTGGGTAGAACAAATTTAAAACTCAAAATCGGGGTTTCACCATTTTTATTATATTTTGACTTCTAGAGCTCGGTTTTGGGCGATTCTTTAAGGGTTTTTCACACAATTCGAATGGGTAAGTGTTCTTTAACTAGAATTGATTATATTTCATGAATTAGTTCTTGTTTTCATCATTTAATTTGTGTTTTGGGTTGAGCGAATTGTGGTTTTGAAAGAAAACTTCAAAAATGTAAAACCATGATTTGAAAGACCAAATATTATCGGAATTGGATAAATTTAGTATGGGTGAACGCGTATCGGAATGGGTAATAGGAATTTGTAAAATTTCTCGGGTTCCGAGGTGCGGTCCTGGGGGTCGACTTTTGGGTCGATTTTCATAAATTAGTAAAGATTGAAACTTTATTATTCGGAATAGTTCCTTATACGTGTTATGTTTTTTTTGAAGTTGTTTTAGTTGATTTCGAGCCGTACGGAGGTCTTTTCGCCCGAGAAGTTCGTTTTTGAGTACCCGGTTGCCGTCTTTGAGGTAAGTATCTTGCCTAACCTTGTTTGGGGGAACTCCCCCTTAGGGTTGAGTCTTCTTTGTTGACTGTAGTTCGTGTATGCGAGGTGACGAGTGTGTACTCGGACTTATTTTCTAATAGATTGGCCTTTTAGGATTCGTAGGTTCTTATGTTACCTGTGTATGAGTTGTAATTGTTATAATTGAATCCTTGGTTGTTTACTTCATCCTTTCCTGTTTAAATTAGAATTACTTGCTTTTGGATTCCTTCGTTGGCTATTTGATCTTAATTGACTTAACTGAATATTTTACTGCTCTCACCTTCATGCTATATTTGCTTTCTAAGACTGCTCAATTGACTATATTAGTGTTATCTAGCTTTATAGTTGTTTAGTCGTAGTTAGAACATTCCTTCGTTAGAGTCAAGCATGCCCGTGAGTCTTACATTGTGATTTATATGACTTTTCTCTTATGTGCTACTTGGGTCTAGTTGATAAATATTTATGTTGCTGACGTTTTCTTGATGTTGCCTATTACTGGGCCGTTGCTTGAGTTGAGTTTTATTCCGTAAAGTTAATTGCTTAGGCGAGATTGGTTATAGTTGTATTTCCCTTGCTGGGATGGTATTGTTTTTCATTGTTGACTCCCTTGCTGGGATGGTGTGTTTTCTATTATTCTTGTGTTGTTATGATATTGTTTGCATTGTTGATTTCCTTGCTCGTACATTGTGATTTATGGTTCCTATTGTTGATGTGTTTCGTCGATTTGTTGTGTATTTACTTATTTATGCACGAGGGGACATTCCGTGCCGAGTGACTGTGAGGTTATGCACGAGGGGACATTCTGTGCCGAGTGTTTATTTATTTATTTATGCACGAGGGAACATTCTGTGCCGAGCGATTGTGAGGTTATGCACGAGGGGACATTCTGTGCCGAGTGTTTATTTATTTATTTATGCACGAGGGAACATTCTGTGCCGAGCGATTGTGAGGTTATGCACGAGGGGACATTCTATGCCGAGTGTTTATCTATTTATTTATGCACGAGGGAACATTCCATGCTGAGTGATTGTGAGGTTATGCACGAGGGGACATTGCGTGTCAAGTGCTTATTTATTTATTTATGCACGAGGGGACATTCTGTGTCGAGCGACTGTGAGGTTATGCACGAGGGGACATTCCGTGCCGAGTGATTATTATTTTAGCACGAGGGGACATGTCGTGCACTTGTCTTCGCATTATATGTTTCCGTGTTCTTGTCTGATATTTACTGCATTTGTTTAAGAGTTAATATTCCGTTGTTTAAACCCAGATATTTACACTGATCTCTTACTACAATTATTGACAAGACAAGTTTTGAGTACAGATTGAGTTCTGATAGATTTACCTTGAGGAGATTATGATTACGAGATTTTTACTGAAAAAGCATTATTGAAAAGTAATGGTTTTTGAAGTGATTATATCTGAAGGCTTTTACATCGAAAGTATATTTGAAAAGCACTGGTCTCGCATAAAAGGATATTTGGAAGTCTTTTATTTGGAAAACATCTTTGGAAACTTCGTATTTTTGAAAGAAAACTATGTTTTACGTAATCCTCTCGAGTACATATACTTATATATATTTTTGGTCAAAGTATGTTTTCAAAGGAAATCTTTCTACATTAAAATGATTTTTCTTGCAAAACTTTTCATATGATCTGTTGCTTATGGGTTTCCACCAGTTTACGGAATCTAATAGCTAAGGCCCGATGTGAATAATTAGACGCAGAGTTGAGTTGTGGGGTTCTCCATTGCATTGTGTTTTCTTCTAGTTTGGCTTGTTTTGTTGTCCATCTTTCTGTGTATTTTATGTTGTTGTGGTTATTTTTCTGTAATTTTCCTTCCGCATTATATTGTCATTGTTGTAAATTATCCCGTGAATTCTTAAATAGATGTAGTGTTCGGTAACTTCTATATTCATGTTAGTTATTTTGTAGACCAGTGGGGTCTTGACTAGTCCTCGTCACTACTCCACCGAGGTTAGTCTTGATACTTACTAGGCACCGTTGTGGTGTGCTCATACTACTCTTCTGTGCATTTTTGTTGCACATATACAGGTATTGATTGTTAGTAGCTGCATGGATCATTGACGGGGAGACTCAAGGTAACCTGCTGCTGCGCTCGCAGGCTTCGGAGTCACCTTCTTATAAGTAGTATTCATACACTGTTGTATTTATTTCCGAACAGTTGTATTTAGAAGTTGTAGAATAGTCGTAGAACTTATGACTTGTATTACCGGATTTTGGGAAAATAATATAAATTCTGTCAAGATTTATATATCGAGACCGTTAGTTTCCTTTTATTATTGTTGTTATTCATTAACTGTTAGGCTTACCTAGTCCCTAAGACTAGGTGCCGTCACTATACCCAATGGAGGGAAATTTGGGTCGTGACAAGTTGGTATCAGAGCTCTAGGTTCATAGGTGTTACGAGTCATATGCGAGTTTAGTACAGTCTTGCGGATCGGTACGGAGACGTCTGTACTTATCTTCGAGAGGCTACGGGACTATCAGGACAATTTCACTTTCTTCATTCCTATCGTGTGAGTTCATTGATCTTGAAGTTTGAAATTATCGTTCCATTCTCTCATCGATGGTGAGGACACGAGCTGCGGGTTCCTGATGATGTTACCCCAAAGACAACGTCGCAATGGTTAGAGACAGAGGCGGACGAGGAACACGCGCCGCAGTTAAGATGCCTACCAGAGCAGTTGTCGAGGAGTCGCAGTAGTTCCAGTGGCGAGAACAGGTATTGGGGGTGCCTGTGGTTACCCCGAACATCAGGAGACCTGGGCATAGTTTTGAGTATAATTGGTACATTAGCTCAGGAAGGGTTGGTTCTAGTGCACCAGATGCTTCACAGATCAGGGGAGGAGTTCAGACTCCCGCCGTCCACACTCTAGAGCAGTGAGATTAGGTTGGTCAGGTTCCAGTTGTCATGGCAGCACGACATGTGGTTTTAGTTCAGCCCATGGTTAGGGCAGTAGCATCAGGGGAAGAATACCTTGGACTTGAGAGGTACAGGAAGTACCTCCCTCCTATCTTTCAGTGGATTGGCAACGGATGATGCCCAGGATTTCTTGGAGGAGAGTCACTATATTCATCGTACTTCGGGCATTGTGGAGGTGGACGTGATTGCTTTTGTCACGTCTCAGGTTTAGAGTAGTGGGTTGGTCGGTGGTGGCGGCATATGAGTTGGGTAACCTGGCTGAGTTAACTTCACTAGCGTGGATTCAGTCTTCGGAGATGTTTTGAGGGAGGTTGCACCTCAGTTTATTCGGGATGTACGGCGTGCGGAGTTTGAGCAGTTACATCAGGGCGCTATGTCAGTGTTATGGCACTATGTCAGATTCAGTAAGTTGACCAGGTATGCACCTCGTTTGGTTGTTTCAGTTAGGAGACGATTCCGTAGAGTCATTGAGGGATTCAGACATGATATTCGGTTCAGCGGGACTCGAGAGTTAGAGTAGGATGCCTCGTTTCAGCAGGTAGTAGAGATCGTTCGCTGGTTAGGGAACATGTGGGGCTGGGAGCGAGAGGTCAGCCGAGATCAGGGAGAGAGGGTTCAGGGAGTCAAGGATGCCTCGTAGACCGGAGGAATCTACTGGTCCTTATTATGGAGGTAAGGTACGACACGGTAGAGGTTTTGTGGTTCAACCAGTTTAGTTGCATTACCAGCTTCGCATGGGGGATTTCAGGTACTCATGGGTTTCAGAGGATTCATATTGTATGTCTTCCAAAACCACGTTGGCAGAGAGATTGTTTTCAGTGTGGAGATATTATCCACAGGGTGATAGATTGCTCCAAGATTCAGGTAGGTGTGTTATAACAGGGTATTCAGATGAGTAGAGGGCGCTCAAGAGGGGGAGGCCCGACCCATTGATGTATTTCATATTATAGGCTGGAGATCGTTGGGTCAGATATTATCACCCAAGTATGTCTTGATGTGCTGCAGAGGGGCACCGATTGTATTTCATTATAGCTCTGCTGGTCAGGACGAGTTCCCTTATTTGTTGTTTTATTTATGAGTGAGTTCCATGTTTTGCACTCCATTTCTTTTTGTGTTTGCTTCCGTTGGGAGGTTCTGAGTAGTAGCCCATGTCTATCATTGTTTTATTCAATCTTGATAGTAGTGAAACTGGCAGGGGGTCCTTGTTGTTCTTCGTGGTAAGCTTTATGTGATTTTCCTAAATATCTTGTTTACGAGTTGTGATTTGATGCTCCATCGAGATGTGAGTTCAGTTAGCGTTATGATTTTACCAGCTGAGATGAGTTAGTGAAGGAATTTCAATTGGTGTGATATATTCTCAATATGTGATCCAGAGTTGAGGACGAGGTCCTCGTGATATTTGTGATTCGATATGTTTGGACCGGGTTCACTACCGCGGTGGAAATTTTATTAGGATGGTACCCTTGTGATTTGTTCATATGCTTTGATTTTTCCTTGTTATGTTGCTTTTGGGGAGTCAGTATTGATAGAGAGTGGTGCCTATGGGCTTGTTTGATAGTTCCTTTATATGTTTCTTTATCCCTATTCAGTCATTTTGTTGTGTGCTTCCTTAGTTTAACTTGCGGGATGTGTGCCGGTGGTGTTAGTTGTGGCATGGTGATTCGGGTGTTTAATAAGGAAATCTTTGTGCTCATTGCATCATTATCAGTATTATGGGGTTTGGAAATAGAGTGTTTCCATATGTGGGGCCAATTGCCTATGTTGAGTTGATTTCGGGCAGTTATTGTGATCAAAAGTGCTATTTGAGCCTATTTGTGATGAGCTTTATTGTGTGGTCGTGCCTTATGGGTGTAGACCTGGGTTTGTGCAGCTGGTTGAGGCAAATGCCGGATATGGATTTAGAATTGGGTCTTTTGGGAAATGAGTAAAAGGTGAGGGAGTGAGATGTAAGGCTTATTGGTGGTGATGTGAAGGCTATATTGCAGTTGATTGTTTCATCAGACTTATGTGAGTTGGGGTGACGTGGGATCACCCACGAGTATGTGTTAGAAGTGTACAATCAGTGAGTGGATGAGTTCAAGGTGAAACTTGGCACGTTCGAGGACGAACGTTTGTTTAAGAGGGGGAGAATGTGACGACTCGACCGGTCGTTTTGGGAATTTAAGCTCCGTTCAGTGGTGTAAAGTCATAAACAACTTCATGTCGTGTATATCGACCTGCGTGCGTGGTTAGATTCAGTTACCGGGTAATTCAGAGTCGAATTGGAAGAGAAATTTCAGTTTTGGAAGCTTAAGTGATGAAAGTTGACCGGAGGTTTGACTTTTGTGTAAACGGCCTCGGAATGAGTCTTGGTTAATGTCAACAGCTTCGTATGATGATTTTAGACTTAGGCGTGCGTCCAGAATTGAATTTGGAGGTCCGTAGGGTGATTTGAGGTAATTTGGCGAAAGTTAGAATTTCGGTATTTTCGGCCGATAGGTGAAATTTTGATATCGGATAGAATTCCAAGAGAGTTGTAGGTCTGTTGTGTCATTTGAGACTTGTCTACAAAATTACATGTCGTTCCAGGTTGATTTGATAGGTTTCGGCTCGAGTTTGGATATTTGAAGTTTTGAAAGTTCATAAGTTTGATTCTTGGTGTGATTCATTGTTTAACTGTTGTTTTAGGTGTTTTGAAACCTCGTGCGAGTCCGTGTTAGGTTATATGACTTGTGCGTGTGTTTAGACGGGGGCCTCGGGTGCGTTTCGAATGGGCTACGGGTCATTTCCTTCCAACCTTGGACTGCTGTTTTCCTTGTATCTGAAGTCTTCTTTGCGATCGCAGTGCTTCCTTCACGATCGCGATGTGTCTATGCTGGTCACCCAAAATTTCCTCTTCGCGATCGCGTAGCTCCACCTCTTTCCCTTCCGCGTTCGCGTGAGCACCTTCACGATCGCGTAGTACAACCAGGCAATTTTCCTTTTTCCTCTTCGCGTCGCACAACTTCATCCGCGATCGCGGAAGATAGCCTACTACTTATACGCGATTGCATAAATCATTCCACGATCACGTAGAGCATTTTAGGTCAGCAACTACTTCTTTCTACGCGATCGCATCTCGTTTTCCGCGATCGCAGATCATTAAACACTTGGACAGAACAGATTAAAAACTCAAAATCGGGGTTTCACCATTTTTATTATATTTTGACTTCTAGAGCTCGGTTTTGGGCGATTCTTTGAGGCTTTTTCACACAATTCGAATGGGTAAGTGTTCTTTAACTAGAATTGATTATATTTCATGAATTAGTTCTTGTTTTCATCATTTAATTTGTGTTTTGGGTTAAGGGAATTGTGGGTTTTGAAAGAAAACTTCAAAAATGTAAAACCATGATTTGAAAGACCAAATGTAATCGGAATTGGATAAATTTAGTATGGGTGAACTCGTATCAAAATGGGTAATCAAAATTTGTAAATTTCTCGGGTTCCGAGGTGCGGGCTCGGGGGTCGACTTTTGGGTCGATTTTCATAAATTAGTAAAGATTGAAACTTTATTATTCGGAATCATTCCTTTCACGTGTTATGTGTGTTTTGAAGTTGTTTTAGTTGATTTTGAGCCGTCCGGAGGTCTTTTCGCCCGAGAAGTTCATTTTTGAGTACCCGGTTGTCGTCTTTGAGGTAAGTATCTTGCCTAACCTTGTTTGGGGGAACTCCCCCTTAGGGTTGAGTCTTCTTTGTTGACTGTAGTCCGTGTATGCGAGGTGACAAGTGTGTACTCGGACTTATTTTCTAATAGATTGGCCTTTTAGGATTCTTAGGTTCTTATGTTACTTGTGTATGAGTTGTAATTTTTATAATTTAATCCTTGGTTGTTTACTTCATCCTTTCCTGCTTAAATTAGAATTACTTGCTTTTGGATTCCTTCGTTGGCTATTTGATCTTAATTGACTTAACTGAATATTTTACTGCTCTCACCTTCATGCTATATTTGCTTTCTAAAACTGCTCAATTGACTATATTAGTGTTATCTAGCTTTATAGTTGTTTAGTCGTAGTTAGAACATTCGTTCGTTAGAGTTAAGCATGCCTGTGAGTCTTACATTGTGATTTATATGACTTTCTCTTATGTGCTACTTGGGTCTAGTTGATAAATATTTATGTTGCTGACGTTTTCTTGATGTTGCCTATTACTGGGCCTTTGTTTGAGCTGAGTTTTATTCCGTAAAGTTAATTGCTTAGGCGAGATTGGTTATAGCTTTTATGGTATTGTTTTTCATTGTTGACTCCCTTGTCGGGATGGTGTGTTTTCTATTATTGTTGTGCTGTTATGATATTGTTTGCATTGTTGGTTTCCTTGCTGGGACATTGTGATTTATGGTTCCTATTGTTGATATGTTTCGTCGATTTGTTGTGTATTTACTTATTTATGCACGAGGGGACACTCCGTGCCGAGTGATTATGAGGTTATGCACGAGGGGACATTCCGTGCCGAGTGTTTATTTATTTATTTATGCACGAGGGGACATTCCGTGCCGAGGATTGTGAGGTTATGCACGAGGGGACATTCCGTGCCGAGTGTTTATTTATTTATTTGTGCACGAGGGGACATTCCGTGCCGAGGATTGTGAGGTTATGCACGAGGGGACATTCCGTGCCGAGTGTTTATTTATTTATGCACGAGGGGAGATTATGTGCCGAGTGATTGTGAGGTTATGCACGAGGGGACATTCCGTGCCGAGTGTTTATTTATTTATTTATGCACGAGGGGACATTCCGTGCCGAGCGACTGTGAGGTTATGCACGAGGGGACATTTTGTGCCGAGTGATTATTATTTTAGCACGAGGGGACATGTCGTGCACTTGTCTTTGCATTATATTTTTCCGTGTTCTTGTCTGATATTTACTGCATTTGTTTAAGAGTTAATATTCCGTTGTTTAAACCCGGATATTTACACTGATCTCTTACTACAATTATTGACAAGACAAGTTTTGAGTACGGATTGAGTTCCGATAGATTTACCTTGAGGAGATTATGATTACGAGATTTTACTGAAAAAACATTATTGAAAAGTAATGGTTTTCGAAGTGATTATAACTGAAGGCTTTTACATCGAAAGTATATTTGAAATGCACTGGTCTCGCATATATTTGATGTATTGTAGTTTATTGTTTCAATTAGTGTTTCAATTTTTGAACATTGTATTTTATTTAGGATTAAAATACTGATCCTGTGAGGGCTGCTACAAATATGGGAAGACTGAGCATCACATCAAGAACTGCCCTTTATGGGAAGTTGAATGGAAGAAGGAAAGATATGAACGAAGGAACGAAGGAACCGGAAAAAGGAACAGGTTCATCCCAAGAAGAACAAATGAACAACAAAGGCTATGGTTGCTGCTTGGGGAGAAAGTTCAGATGAGGAATCAGATGATGAAGATGGAGATGAACAAGCACTTATGGAAATTGGCGAATCAGATGAGGAATCTCATGACGAAACTGGGGTAAGTATAATTCATCTCAAAGACAAGATTAAGTTTTTGTCTAAAGAAAAACTCTCTTAATTACTGCTAGATTTTATTGATGAATTAGAGGTAATAAATAAGGAAAAGGAACAGTTGTCTAAGGAGTGTGTGATTTTAAAAGCAAAGTGTAAAAACCTGGAACTCAGAGTCAGTGAGACTGTGAGTGAGAATACTGCTCTGAAGAACCAGGTTCATACACTTGAAACAAATGTCCTAGAGTTAAAATACGAAAATCTAAAACTGAAACTAGGAACTAGTAAGAAGACAGATGACAGCTCTCAACTCACCTTAGAAGAAAATGTAGGTAAACTAAGAGAGGAGTTATGTAGGAAGGATGAACAAATAAGAGTGTTGACAGAGGAAGTAGGTAAGGTCAAACATGAAGTAGACAGAACATGTAAATGGAACAGATCCTCCAATGCTTTGACATGGCTACAGGAACATCATAGTAGCAATAGGAGAGGACTTGGCTTTGAGAATCAAGTGCCTAAATGGGATCCTAAAAGCAAGTACCTCACTCTTCCTGAGAACAAAGTATGTACCCATTGTGGTAAGGCTAGTCACTACAAAAGTGAATGTAATGCAAAAGAACAGGCCAGTCAAAAGAACAAAAGTTTTGTTCAAGGGAAGAATTGGTTACCAAATTGGGCTAAAAAGAATTTAATTCATCCCTTTGCATATAGAAAGGGACCCAAACTAGTTTGGGTTCCTAAGACTAACCCCTGATTTTCTTTTGTAGGTTCAAGTGAAAGATAATAGCCAAATATGGTACATGGATAATGGCTACTCAAAACACATGACTGGCAACAAGGACCAGTTCCTTTGACTTGGGGCTGGGGTGCAACTCCCTCGGAACATCTCTGAAATCTGAACCCGCGCAAGTGAATCTCACTCGGCTGGGCTGCCCAACTCATATGCCGCCACCACTGACAAACCACTCCTCTGAACTTGAGATGTGACAAAAGCAATCCCGATCGTCTCCACTATACCCGAAGTACGAAGAATGCAGTGACACTTCCCTAGAAAGCATTGGCATCGTCCGTCGCCAATCCACTGAAAGTAGGAGGGTGGTACTTTCTGTACCTCTAAATTCCAAGGTGCTCTTCCTCCGATGTTATTTCCCTAACCACGGGCTGAACTGAAACCACATGCTGTGCTGCCGTGAAAACTGGAACCTGACCAACACGATCTCGCTGCTCTGGAGTGTAGACGGTGGGAGTCTGAACTCCTCCCCTGATCTGTGGAGTAGCTGGTGTACTAGAATCAATCCCGCCTGAGTCAATGTACCAATTATACTCAAAACTGCACTCAGGTCTCCTGAAGTCCGGGGTAGCAATAGGCACCCCCAACTGGAACTGCTGGGGGCTCCTCCGCGATTACTCTGGTAGGCATCTTAATTGCGGCACGTGCTCCTCGTCGGCCTTTGTCTCTGACCCTTGCGACATTTTCTTTGGGTAACATCATCAGGGACCGCAGCTCGTGTCCTCACCATCGGTGAGAGAAAGGAACAAAAATTTCAAACTTCAAGATCAATGAACTCGCACGATGGGAATGAAGGAAGTGAAATTGTCCTAATAGTTTCGTAGCCTCTCGAAGATAAGTACAGACGTCTCCGTACTGATCCACAAGACTCTACTAAACTCGCTTATGACTCGTAGCACCTATGAATCTAGAGCTCTGATACCAACTTGTCACGAACCAAATTTCCCTCCGTTAGGTATCGTGATGGCACCTAGTCTTAGGGACTAAGTAAGCCTAACATTTACAGAATAATAACAATAATAAAAGAAATCTAGCAGTCTCGATATAGAAATCTTAACAGAATTACAATTCCCCCAAAACCGATAATACAAGTCATAAGCTATACGAATCTTCTACAACTTCTAAATATAATTGTTTGAAAATAAATACAACAGTGTATGAATACTACTTTTAAGAAGGTGACTTTGAAGCCTGCGAACGCAGCAACAGGTTACCTTGAGTCTCCTCGGCAACGATCCACCCAACTACTAACAATATATACTTGGATCTGCACACAAAAATGTGCAGGAGTGTAGTATGAGCACACCAGAGCGGTGCCCAATAAGTATCAAGACTAACCTCGATGAAGTAGTGACGAGGACTAGTCGAGACACCAGTAGTCTAACAAAATAAACTGATATGAATATAGAAATAACTTATCACTACATCTATCTAAGACTTCACGGTATAATTAACAACCATAATAATATAATGCGGAAGGAAATTACAAAAATTAACCAACGGAACATCATAAAAATACACAGAAAGATGGACAACAAGGCAAGCCAAATCGGAAGATAACCACAACACAATAGAAATCACTAATAACTCGACTCTGCGTCAGTTTGTTCACATCGGGCCTTAGCCACTAAAATCAATAAACTGGTGGAAACTTTTAAACAACATTTCATATTGAAAACTTTGAAGATATAATCATTTCAGTATAGAAAGACCTCCTTTGAAACATATTTTCTCTGAATGTATAT
The DNA here is from genome assembly GCA_005239495.1 of Nicotiana undulata. Classification (NCBI taxonomy): domain Eukaryota; kingdom Viridiplantae; phylum Streptophyta; class Magnoliopsida; order Solanales; family Solanaceae; genus Nicotiana; species Nicotiana undulata. The sequence goes on from ML248730.1 coordinate 15,169, forward strand.
ATATGTATAACTAATAAAGAGAAATACTTGGTACATAGTTTCTTTCAAAATACATAATTTCCAAATATGCCTTTCCCAATAAATGACTTCCAAATATCATTTTCTGCAAAACAAATGCTTTTCAATATACCTTCGAAATAAAAGTCCTTCAGACATAATCTCCTTCGAAGACATTAATTTTTCAATCATACTTTTCAATAAAATCTTTTGATCATAATCTCCCAAGATAAATCTACCGGCACTCAGCCCATAACTTCAGAAATTGTCATGCAGTACAGGAGGAATATCAAGTCTTGTCAATAATGCAGTGAGGATCAGTTTGAATATCCAAATTGAAACAACGGAATAATAACACTTAAATAGGTGCAGTAAATATCAAACATGAACAACAGAAATAATAATACAAAGACAAGTGCACGACATCACCCTTCGTGCTTTTACTCTCATTCTCACCATAAATCAATAGAAACGGCACGACATCACCCTTCGAGCTTTTACTCTCATCCTCACCAAATGATAATAGAATCGACACGGCATCACCCTTCGTGCTTTTACTCTCAATAACATGGCATGACATCACCCTTTGTGCTTTTACCCTCAATAATATGGCACGACATCACCCTTCGTGCTTTACACTCTTTCCTCACATGATAATGAATATAAACAATGACACGGCATCACCCTTCGTGCTTTTACTCTCAATAACATGGCATGACATCACCCTTTGTGCTTTTACCCTCAATAATATGGCACGACATCACCCTTCGTGCTTTACACTCTTTCCTCACATGATAATGAATATAAACAATGACACGGCATCACCCTTCGTGCTTTACGCTCTTTCCTCACATGATAATATATAAACAATGGCACGACATCACCGTTCATGCTTTACACTCTTTCCTCGCATGATAATGAATATAAACAATGGCACGGCATCACCCTTCGTGCTTTGCACTCTTTCCTCACATGATAATGCATATGAAATAACACGGCATCACCCTTAGTGCTTTACACTCTTCTCCCCCAAACAAATGAAATGATAGCATTCAGACAAGGAAATCAATAGTATAACCAACAACAGAAACCATACTATCCCGGCAAGGGAGTCAACAATGAAAACAACATCATTAACAGCAGAAACAATAATAGAAACCATACCATCCCGGCAAGGGAGTCAACAATGAAAACAACATCATTAACAACATACACAATAATAGAAACCATACCATCCCGGCAAGGGAGTCAACAATGAAAACAACATCATTCACAGCATAAACAATAATAGAAACCATACCATCCCGGCAAGGGAGTCAACAATGAAAACAACATCATCCCGGCAAGGGAAACAACTATAACCAATCTCGCCTAAACAGTTAACTTCACGGAATAAAACTCAGATTGAACAAAGGCCCGGCAATAGGCAACAACAAGGAAATATCAACAACATAAATGTTTATCAACTAGAGCTAAGTAGCACTTAAGGGAAAAATCATATAAATCACAATGTAAGACTCACGATCATGTTTGACACCAACGAATGGATGTTCCAACTACGGCTAATCAACTATAGGGCTAGCTGACACTAATTATAGTCAATTAGGCAGTTTAGGAAGAAAATATAGCATGATGATAGGAGAGGTAAAATATTCCGTTAAGTCAATTAAGATCAAATAACCAACGAAGGAATCCAAAAGCAAGCAATTCTAATTTAAGCAGGAACGAATGAAATTGGCAATCAATGACTCAAAGGTAACAATTACAATTCATACACAGGTAATATAAGAACCTACGAATCCTAAAAGGACAACCTATTTGCAAATAAGTCCGAGTACGCACTCGTCACCTCGCATACACGGACTACAGTCAACAAAGAAGACTCAATCCTAAAGGGCAGTTCCCCCACACAAGGTTAGGCAAGATACTTACCTCAAAGACGACACTTCGGTACTCAAAAATAGTTGTATCGTTATTTCTAAGCATTATGTTTAGAAATAATGCTTAGAAATATTACTGAAATAATTTTCCAATAATTGTGGGTGTGTTTGATATAAAGGAAAATATTTTCCAAGAAAATATTTTCTTGGAAAATAAGTAGTAATCTTATTCATTTTCTGGTGTTTGGTACGCGAATTAAGGAAAATATTTTCTCAAGAGTATTCATAAATAATTTTGATATAATAAACATGAAGCCATAAGCTTTCGAACCAACAACCTTCTGAACCCACAAATTTCATAAACTTTTTAACCGCAAAACTTTCGAAACCGTGAAATTTCGAACCTGTAAATTTTATAATCTCTAACCCGTAAACTTCGAAACACATAAACCTCTGAACTCATATATTTGGAACTTGTAAAATTTTGAACATGTAAAGCAAATGATGAAAAAAGTAAAACTGAAAATATATTTTAAAAAAATATTTTTTCGTGAGGGGGGTGGGGTTGGGGGGTGTAGAAAAAAACAGAAATTTAAAAATTACAAAAAAGGTATAAAAGAAAAATTGTGCTGGAGTGGGGGCAGGGTGGGGGTGCAGAAAAAAGAAAAACAAAAAATTTAAAATTACAAAAAAAGTAAAAAAAAAAAAAATGTGCGGGAGTGGATGTAGGGGGTGGGGTAATTTTTTTTTTTTT
>ML248733.1:1221-38290 GCA_005239495.1 Nicotiana undulata
CACAAAACCCCCCCCCCCCCCCCCCACCCCTCCCTCTTGTGCAGTATTGATGTATATAACATCAATTGGTATTAGAGCAGGTTATCCTTTAAGAGGCTAACACCTTAGGAGAAGATCAACATGAGTGCACCACCTGGGAACTGGGAAGGACAATCAACTGCTAGGCCTCCACTATTCAATGTCCAGTACTACTCCTGGTGGAAGAATAGGATGAGAGATCATATAATTAGTGAAGACTACGAGATATGGAACATTGTTACTGATGGTCCTTTGTCCACCATGAAGAAGAATGTTGAAGGAGTGGACGTGCCAAAGACAAGAGTTGATTACACCGCTGAGGATTTGAGAAAGTGGGAAAACAATGATAAGGCTAAGAAGTGGCTTGTGTGTGCACGTGGTCCAGATGAATACATCAGAATTCAAAGTTGTACCACTGCTAAAGAAATTTGGGATACTTTGCAAGTGGCTCATGAAGGAACTGCTCAAATGAAGAGGTCCAGAAGTACTCTACTATATTTTCAATATGTGAATTTCTCTATGAAGGAATGAGAGACTATTCAAGAGATGTATACAAGGTTCACTACACTGACTAATGAACTGAAATATCTTGGAAGGACTCTTCTTGAGGAACATAAGGTTGAGAAGATTCTGACAAGGGTTCTGCCAGTCTCTTGGGAAAGCAAGATTACTGCAATTCAGGAATCCAAGAACATTTCAACTCTCAAACTGGATGAGCTGATTGGAAATCTTACTGCATATGAACTTAGAAGGAAGACCATGAAGATGGATGCTCCCAAGAAGGAAATGAGCCTAGCACTTATAATAACTGAAGGAGCAGATCTGGAGGAAGATGAAATGGCTATGATCACCAAGGATTTCAAGAAATATCTTATGAGAGGAAATGGCTCCTCAAGAAGTGGAATTACAACAAGTCAAGGGTACCTCAAAAGACGACCAATGAGGGCTACTACAAATGTGGGAAGACTGATCATCACATCAAGAACTGGCCCCAATGGGAAGTTTAATGGAAGAAGGAAAGGTCTGAACGAAGGAACCATAAGAAGGAACAGGTTCATTCCAAGAATAACAAAGGATCAACAAAGGCTATGGTTGATTCTTTGGGAGAAAGTTCTGACGAGGAGTGAGATGATGAAGATGGAGATAAACAAGCACTTATGGCAATTGGCGAATTAGATAAGGAATCTCATGAGGAATCTGAGGTAAGTATACTTCATCTCAAAGACAATATTAAGTTCTTTTCCAAAGAAAAACTCTCTGAATTATTGCTAGATTTTATTGATGAATCTGAGGCAATTAATAAGGAAAAGGAACAGTTGTCTAAGAAGTGTGTGATCTTAAAAGCAAAATGTAAAAACCTGAAAATCAGAGACAGTGAGACTGTGAGTGAAAATACTGCTCTGAAGAACCAGGTTCATACACTTGAAATAAATGTCCTAGAGTTAAAATCTGAAAATCTAAAACTGAAACTAGGAAATAGCAAGAAGACAGCTGACAGCTCTCAACTCACCTTAGAAGAAAATGTAGGTAAACTAAAAGATGAGTTGTATAGGAAGGATGAACAGATAAGAGTGTTAAAGGAGGAACTTAGTAAGGTCAAGCATGAACTAGACAGAACCTAGGAGAGGACTTGGCTTTGGGAATCTGCTGCCTAAGTGGGATCCTAAGAGCAAGCACCTCACTCTTCCTGAGAACAAAATATGTACCCGTTGTGGTAAGACAAGTCACTACAAAAGTGAATGTAATGCAAAAGAAAAGGCCAGTCAAAAGAACAAAAGATTTGTTCAAAGGAAGAATTGGTTACCAAATTGGGCTAAAAGGAATTTAATTCATCCTTTTGCTTATACAAAGGGACCCAAACTAGTTTAGGTTCCTAAGATTAACCCCTAATTTTATTTTGTAGGTTCAAGTGAAGGGTAGTAGCCAAATATGGTACATGGATAGTGGCTGCTCAAAGCACATAACTGGTAACAAGGACCGATTCCTTTCACTTGAAGACCTCAACGGAGGAAATGTCTCCTTTGGAAATGGAAAGAAAGGTTAAATTATTGGAGTTGGTAAGGTAGGTAAGGATGACACTTGTTCCATTGAGAATGTCTACTTGACAGACGGCTTGAAATGTAGCCTAATCAGTGTGTCACAACTGTGTGACAGAGGTAACTTGGTAGCTTTCACCTCTACAAAATGTTTTGTAATAAATCTAATCACTGAATATTGTTTTGCAGGGAAAAAGAGTGAAAAATATATACATCATAGATTTGTACACACTTTCATAAAATGAATTAACATGCTTAAGTGTGCTGGACAGTGATCCCCTTCTTTAGCATAAGAGACTCGGCATGCAAGTCTAAGTCAACTCAACAAATTAGTATCTAAGGACATAGTGATAGGACTGCCTAACATTAAGTTCAAGGAAGAAAAAGTTGGTGAGGCTTGTGCAAGGGGGAAGCAGGTAAGATCCTCTTTTAAAAGCAAGAAAGTGGTAAGTACCACCAGAACGATAGAACTGGTCCATATGGATCTTTGTGGTCCAATGAGAATATTAAGAAGATGTGGTAAGAGATATGTGATGATGCTTCTTGATGATTATTCTAGATTTACCTGGACATTATTTCTAACATCTAAAGATGAGGCATTTGACATGTTTACTTCTTTTGTTAGAAAAATTCAGAAATAATTAGGAAATCAACTTGCATCAATTAGGTCTGATCATGGCACTGAATTTTAAAATGTTAAATTTACTCAATTTTGTGATGAGCATGGTATAGATCATAATTTTTCTGCTCCTAGAATTCTACAATAAAATGGAGTGGTTGAAAGAAAGAATAGGACACTTGAAGATATGGCTAAGACTATGCTTCTTTCTAGCAAACTACCCCATAGCTTCTGGGAAGAAGCTATTACTACTGCATGCTACATCATAAATAGGTGCATGACTAGACCTCTAGTATAGAAGACTCCCTATGAGTTACTTAAAGGGATAAAGCCAAATATATCCCACCTTAAGGCTTTTGGTTGCAAGTGCTTTGTGCACAACAATGGTAAAGACTCTATAGGTAAGTTTGATCCCAGAAGTGATGAGGGAGTATTCTTGAGATATTCTTCACATAGTAAGGCTTATAAAGTTTATAACAAAAGAACTATGTGTGTTGAAGAAAGTGTGCATGTGATTTTTGATGAAACTAACATTCTTTCTGAGAGACAAGAGCATGAGGATGAAGAAATTGGGCTAATCAGAAACTCAAATGAAACCACAGTCCAGTCTGGAGAAACACTGGAGGAAGGAACATGTGATGGAACATGTGATGGAACAGGTTCATCCATTCCGGGAAACATGACAGGAGGAATAGAACAAAATAATTCCCAAAATTCATTGGAACATGTGCCTGAGCATGTTCCACAGCAACAAGGCATTGAAGGAACTTCAAGGAGAAATTAGTTGGTTGTGAAACCTTAAAGATATCAAAGTTCTTACCCTATTGTGAACATTATCACTTATCCAACCTCTGGAATCAAAACCCGATCATCTTTGAAGAATCTTTGCGCTTTTGATGCTTTCCTATCTCTTATTGAACCTAAAAATGGTGATGAGGCTTTGCAGGATGCAGACTAGGTAAATGCAATGCAAGATGAACTCAACCAATTTAAAAAGAGTCAAGTTTGGCATCTATTACCAAGACTCTTGGATAGATCAGTAATTAGCACAAAGTGGGTCTTCAGAAACAAACTTGATGAAGATGGAACAGTTACAAGGAACAAGGCAAGATTGGTGGTTCAAGGATATAGTCAAGAGGAAGGCATAGACTATGATGAGACTTTTGCTCCAATGGCAAGAGTGGAAGCAATAAGACTCCTCATAGCCTTTGTTGCTTACATGGAATTCACCTTTCACTAGATAAATGTCAAGAGTGCCTTCCTAAATGGCTACCTAAAGGAAGACGTGTTTATCAAGAAACCACCACGGTTTGAGAACAAGGAGAATCCTGATCATGTGTAAAAACTTGACAAAGCATTGTATGGACTCAAGCAAGCTCCCAGAGCATGGTACGAAAGATTATCAAAATTCTTGCTTGAGCATGACTACAAGAGATGTAAAATTGATAGTACTTTATTCTTGAAAGAAAAAGGTAAAGATCTCTTGGTAGTTAAGATATATGTAGATGACATAATCTTTGGAGCAATTACTGATAAGCTAAGTAAAGAATTTGCTAAACTAATGGGGAGTGAATTTGAAATGAGCATGATGGGTGAGCCGAATTTCTTTTCAGGCTTACAAATTAAACAAAATTCAAATGGAACTTTTATCCATAAGTAAAGGTATGTAAAAGAGTTGCTTAAAAGGTTTTAAATGGAAGATTCCAAATAAATTGGCACTCCTATTGCAACAACCACAAAACTGGATGTAGATAAACCTCGTTTATCAGTTGATCAAAAGTTCATTGTTGTATCTCACTGCTAGTAGACCTGACATTATTTTTAGTGTAGGACTTTGTGCAAGATTTCAGGCTAATCCAAAGGAATCCCACTTAACTGATGTAAAGAGAATCTTGAGATACCTAAAAGGCACCACTGATCTTTGTCTTTGGTATCCAAATGGTAGTAACTTTAATCTTGTGGAATATGTTGATGCTGATTATGCAGGTTTTCTAGTGGAAAGAAAGAGCACCTCAGGTATGGCACATTTTCTGGGCTCATGTCTCGTGTCTTGGGCCAGTAAAAAGCAGAATTATGTGGCCTTATCTACTGCTGAAGCTGAGTATGTGGTTGCAGCCTCATGTTGTGCTCAACTATTATGGAATAAACAACAATTGATGGATTTTGGAATCGATGTTAGGATATATCCCTATCTTTTGTGATAACACTAGTGCTATCAGTATGACAAAGAACCCCGTTATCATAAAAAACAAAGCACGTAGATGTAAGAAATCATTTTTTATGGGACAACTATGAGAAGGGCTTGATCTCTATTGAATTTTTCTCTACTGATAAACAGATTGATGACATATTTACAAAAGCACTAAGTAGATAGCATTTTGAAAGGAACATGTTAGAGTTAGGGATGATTAAGATCACCTAATTGAACCAGTTCAGAATGTACATGGAAAAAAAATAAAAAATGAGGGTTAAAATGCTTGCTAGAAAAATTGTGGCTACAGGTTCCCTGGCAAGAAAATTGAATGCCAAACTTCAAGCAAGTCAGGCTCAAGAATCATAAAATTCGAACGATTCTTTTAAGTCAGCAACTGAGGGGGAAGCAGCAGGATCCTATGATTCTGAACATGTATCCTCTGTTCCAAAATCTATGTCTGAGGCTGATTATGAGATTGTTGAGCACGTAGAAACTAGGTTTGTCTTGATTGGGTCTGTGATACATGTTAAATTGTCGGAAACAAGAAGAAGAGATGGTAAAAATAAAATTGAGAAAGAAAAATAGAGAGAGGGAGTTAGGTGTGAAGAGAGGGGAACATGGAAAGAATCTACTAGACTGGCAATTTGTGGGACAGAGCAAGAAATGGTAGACGAAGGAGTCAAGAAGTCAGAAGGAAGTGAATTAGGAGAAGCGGCTGAGGGGTTGGTAAATCTGGGAAAGCCTACGTATGAACCTGGTTCATCTGAGGAAACCCTAGCAGATCTTCTGAAAAATTTGGGTGATAGTTACAAACCAAAGAAGAAAAGAACTCCCAAGGCTCAAACCTCTGGAACAGCAAGAGCAAGTAAGAAAGGGAAAGCCACTCTTTTTGCTATTTCTCAAGTTCCTCTTCCTAGAGGAAGAACCACAAGAAGAACGCTAAGGCAAAGTGAGGAGGAGCTACAGAGAGCCTTGGAGGAAAGTAAAAGGAAAAGGGTTGAAAAGGGGAAGGAAAATATCGTTGAACCTGTAGAGGTTGTTGAGATTGATGAGATGGACCTGGTCCATCAAAGTGAACAAATGGTAGAGGCCGAGGTTCAGACCCCAAAATCAAAGAAAGCCAAGACTTCCTCAAAGAAGTTTGTGTCTGCTGAACCCTCGTCCTTGGCCAAGAGAACCAGGTCCGCAGTGAAACCCAAGAAAGTGATAATCGCTGAAGAAGATGACTAGAGTGATGAAGAGGCAGCTGAGTCTGATGGTGAGAAGGATAGGTTGACAAAGTTTGGAAAACTTACAATTCCGAAGGGGGGCTGTTGAAAGACTTGGAAGAAGCAGGCATGATCCTGTTGTTGGAGAAGCTGGAGAGGCAGGACTGGAAGGACATGGTCCTTCAGTTGGATAGAAGATTGGCCAGAAATGAGATAGTGGAATTCATGGAAAATGTTGTGATCAAGGATGGCAAAGTCTCTAGCCAAGTAAAGGGGGTCAAAATTTCTTTCGATGCCAAAGAGTTGGGGGAAATCCTTGGCATTCCCTTTGAAGGATATGACGACTACACTAGGCAAAAATGGCCAAGTTTAGATGCTCTTCCAACTGCCCTGGTGATCACAAGGAAATTCTGCTACAATGAGGAAGAGATTGAACCTAAGGCAGTCTATAAGAGTGAGATGAAGCCCCCACATAAGGTCATATTTGAATTTATCAACAAGTGTGTGTTTCCATGTCAAGAAAGGAGGCACATTGCTAATTACATGGATTTAGTTCTGATGGAGTGCCTGGACAGTGGGAGGCAGATAAATTGTCATTTGTTCATCATTCAGCTGTTGGATAGAGTTGTAAATGGATCCAAAGCCCACGCCATTCCATATGGCTTCATTCTCACTTCTGTACTAGCTCACTACAAGGTACCACTAAAAAAGACGGAGATAGCCACAAGAAAGAATCACTTTGGGATAAATACCCTTCTGGCTTGTGATTATGAGGTAAATGTCATCCCCAATGAACCTGGTTCATCGAAGAGGACACCTGTGAACAGCAAAGTCAGAGACAGAGTGGGGCGAAGGATGCAGAAATAGCACGGCTGAAGAACCGTCTGGAAAAGGTTGAATCTGAGAGGGATGCTCTGAGAATTGAGCTTGCTAAAGAAAGGGACAAGAATGAGGGAATTCTTCGAGATATTATATCTCTTCTCCAAGCCAAAAACCCAAGCCTCCAGCCCTTCCAAGCCTTAGTTGCCTAGCCTGCCTAGTACATCAATGACCCAGACTCGAGACCTTTTCTTGTTTTTGCTCATGTTTTTAACTGTTTTTCTTTCATTTTGTGGATTGTGGATGAAAATGCTTTCTATCAATGAAATCTACTGATTTTACTCTTATTCTTGTTTCGATTTCTTTTATAGTTTGAATTATTAGTTAATTGTTGATGATTAATCCATGATTGCACTTGCAGTTGCCACAGTGGCCATGAGTAATTCTTAAATGTCTGGGACTTTCATAATTGTTTTGCAACTTTTCGATGATGCCGAAAGGGGGAAGAATGGTTATGTGCTACTCTGAACATGTGATATTTATAACCTAATGAACATGGTTCTTCTGTGATAAATGCTTAATACTCTAAAATGTGTCAATGTTGGATTAAGTTGGATACAAGTCTAAGCTTATGGACGCACAGAGTTTGTCATCATCAAAAAGGGAGAATTTGTTGACCCAAGAAATTGAATGATTTTGAAGATTAACAAAAGAACTCAGAAATGAACCAGGTCCATCACTGGTAGACATAGACACAAGCAGAGTCAAAGGTGAGGTGCATATGCAGGAGATAAATGAAATATGGTAAAATAAAAGATATCTCCTGATCGAAAAGATTGCAAAATGATAAGGAGAAGAACTCCTTATTCAGTAAGAACAGAATCATAGATAAGGAAGGATTTGAGGAGTTGAGATTAACTAGAACTCTTCCACCAAGGAAGAGTAGCATTAGAATTCTAGTTAATCCCTTATCTACTAATCCTATATATTGCAGATTGTTCTTATTGTACATGTACGCACAAAAGCATAAGTTAAGCAAGAATTGAGAGCAAAAATAGCGAGGCAATTTTGCAAGCAGTTCGTGTGAGATTTGAGTGTGCGAATCTGAAGCTACTTGAAACAGCTAGAAGAACCAGTTCCAACTGTTGTCTTTTAGTCTAGTTTATTTGTAGTAGGTGATTTCAACTTGTACCTTTCTAGAAGCGTCTGTAATACTGTGTGTTTCAAGTTATAGCTAACTTGGAGTTTATCGCAAATAGCTAGAGGCTAGTTTGCTACAGCGGGATTAGAGGTAATTCTTACGTTTACAAAGAGTTTTGTAAATGTTGTTTGGCTCACTGATTTAGTAAAGAGATTTGGAAAAATCCTACTGGGAAGTAGGTCGTAATTTTTTCACCTTTTGAGCTAGGTGTTTTCCACGTAAAAATATTTGTGTTCTTTATTTTCTGTATTTATTATTCCGCAAAGAGTAGGAGTTGGAATACATAGAAGAACATGGTCCTTCTATACAAGTGCACGCGAAAATCGGACACCACACAAATTACCCGCTTGTGTGGTAATTACGTATAGAACATCAGTAAGAAAAACAAAAGATATCTAATTCATTAATGAAAAGGATACAATACAATAGCCACCCCATGAAGAATACAGAACATAACACAAATAGAAAGTGCACACAAGCTAAAATAGAAGATAACATCAAATGTTTGCCAGCTCTATAGCGGGATTCAGCTACAAAGTTCGTCGCAATCTATTACTAAATAGTTTGTAGCTAAACAATATTTTCTGATAATCCATCGCTCATCGATCATTATCTCAATAGGATTAGCAACGGTTTTATTGTGTAGCAATAGAATTGGTCTGTCGCTAATTACTGTTTTGTTTGTGGTGAGATTAATTTAATGGAGGCGGAGAGAGGGTGAGAAGGGTTGGAATAGTGCGAAGTGAGGGGATAATAGTGGGAATACTGGCAGGCATAGGAAGCAAAGTCATCTTTGGAGCAGCAGGCAAAGTCATGCTTGAGTTGATTCTTGAAATGGACAACAATGTAGGCTATGCGAGGGCAAAGGAAGTCTTGAAAGTGGTCATTTTCGCTTCATTTGACTAGGGGTCGCAAACGGGAACGTCCGGGACGGATATGGGCATGTCGAAAACGGATAAATAATTCGACCCAGCTCATATTCAATACAGATAAAAAAAAAACAGGTTAATCAGCGGATAATATGAATTATTCATGACTTCTTGAATATGATCACTTTTGGGAGAATTCCTAATCTCCCAAACTTGATAATTCCCCAATTGAGGCTTTACAAACGTAAAAGTTAAACTAATTAGTTATTTATTTGTTTTTCTAAGTGGATAATATAATTTTTATCCTTATTTGACCCGTTTTTAAAAGTTCATTATCCAATTCAATCCATTATTTAATGAATATTATTAATGAATAACTGTTTTCTTTTAACCATTTTGTCAAGTCTAACACTTTTCCACGTGTAATGTTGAAGTTGGAAGTATTAATATGCTTGTTAGGAGGTTAAAACTAGTAATACTAAACTCTTAAGTATTCTTCCTACTAGACTAAGCAAATCTCTGTGTTCTTTACCTATTATGAAGAAGTAAAAATTAGAGTTCATTTCTTGTCTCAAATATTCACTTGTAGCATATTATATTTCAATGCATTGACATATTTTTTCTACCGCCTGTATATTCTATTATGGTGTTTTTTCAAAATCAAACTTTATTATTTAACATAACTTGAACTAGCCATCACTTAGAAGGTATTATTATGGTGAAAATTAATGAATTTTGATATATCACATTTGAACATCTGCTCGATATTGGTATCCTACTCATGTGATCTCCTCAATTTAATTCCTTTTTTCAAACAAGGGGAACCAAGTTTAGGAGGGTGATTTACTCCTTTTTATTGACAACAATAAGTACAAATTTGAGTACGTCTCAACTATATCTGTATTAGGAGGAGTCATTATGAATTGACTAGCTTTATGATGTCAGCAGTGGTGGAGGCAGGATTTTCGCTAAGGAGGTTCACAAAAAAAAAGTTAAAAATTTTAAAAAGATCGTAGCTAGTGGAATTGAACCAGTGACCTCAAAAATCTTTTGAGCCACCTTTACCACTAAGTTGTTTTGGCATATGTCAAAGAGATTCAAAACATAATATATAAAGGTAAAAACTAAATTTGTCTTATATGCAATGTAATTTTTCGGGGGTTCAGGTAACCTCTTCTGCTACCTAAATCCGCCCCTGGCTATCAGTCAGTCTATCATAATCCTCCTCCTTTATTCCGACTTGGGACATGCAATGTACGCAAGCTCATAGGGCTATGCATATTCTTTTTTCACATGGATAGATTATTAGATTAGAAAATCAATTTAGTCAAATTTCATTTTAGAGCTAACTAATTACTTTTACTCTAGTCATGGTCTTATTTGGAATTCTAGCAAAAATGTTGAACAAGAACGGCTTACTTCTTGAAAGCTTCCTTATAACAACAATCACATACGCTGTACGAAAGTTAGTAAATGAATGCAGTGTTAAGAAAAGATTACAAGTATTTGATTGAAATGAATATAATTTGCATTGATTTGTTGCTATGGTAATTGGTTGATTTTCATGTATTTACAGAGAGTTCTATTTATATACATGTCGCTCATTAATAGTCATAAACCATTGTCCATTGCATCAGAATTTATGATTTCCAAATTTATTTAGGCTATTTTTCGGATGCCATTATTACTGGTTTTTGTTATTGTTTTTCCATCTATTTTCTGGTGCTAACGATGCTCATATTATCTGTCTGGCTGTTGTTGTTGTTACTGATTTATTTGTCTCTTTTCGTCTTCTTGAGCCTAGGGTCTATCGGTAATAGCCTCTTTACTCCTCCGGGGTACGTAAGGGTAAAGTCTGCGTACACATTTCTCTCCCCAGATCCCACTTGTGGAATATATTTCATTGGGTTGTTGTCGTTGTAAATTTATTCAGGCTGATATTGAAGTAGTGCACTGCCTGTCCCGGTGTCTCTGTTATAGGATTTAGTAGTGTTTTATTTTTTATTATCTCTTTACACTGCACATAAATCAATAATAGACACTGCATGACTTTGATACAAAGGTCAGTCTGCAATGAATGAATAACACTCGAAGAGTATATATGATACGATATATCTCGATAAGAATCACTCAAAAGATTAAAACGACAAAAGTACAAAAGGAAAAAGAATATCAAATGGTAGACACCATATAGGATAAAACAGGTAAAATACTAGAATCCGCAAGATGATCAGTTGGATGGAGGAGGTGAAAATGTAGGAATGGTTGGCACTGCGGGAATGGTAGGAAGTGAGGGCATTTTGGGAAGAGGAATATTAGCGGGCATTGGTGGTAGAGTCATCTTTGGGACGACAGAGGGCAAAGTAGGCAAAGATGGTAAATTAGGTGTAGAAGTTGGAAGAGTTGGCAAAGATCCGACACTTGGCAATGGTGGCAATGTAGCTGCAGTGGGCAATTTTGGCATTGTTGGCTGAGGCAACGATGGAATTGTAAGCAAGTGAGGAAGTTGCAGTAGGCTGCGAGCAGCACGTGTTGTGGTGATGCTTGATAAAGACAATAATGCTATGATCAAGAAGAGGATTGAGCAATTGTTGGAAGCAGCCATTGTTATATAATTAGCGAGGTTGCTTTGTTTTACAAGGAAATAATTAAGTTGTGTTTTGACTTGAGTTGAGTTTGATCCTCATTAAAGGGTATATATATAGGTGAAGTTCTTGAGGGATTACAAGGATTTGGTGTGATGTTGGGTGTGGAGGCATGGGGACTACTCCATTGTTAGTTCACCTTCACAAATATATGTTGGTTTGAGGGTACATACACAACTTTTAGGTCAAAACCTACTCCCAATACATCACCTATAAATACTCATTTAACATTTTCATTGTACATAACTCAACGCCCAACTAAGTACACTTCAAGTTTCCTTAGAGAAGTCTCCGTTATTCCTTAGTCAAAATATTTGTTGAGCTGACTAGTCATTTGACCATCATTAGGCAAGCAAACATTTCCATAGTGCCAACCAGTATACAAGTATTAGTTTAAACTTATAAATAAATGATTTCATCAATTAGTAATGTATAAATTGTCAACTAATAAATATAGTTGATCCAAATTTCATCTATACATAACTACTTTTTCAGAAAATTTCTTGACTCGAAAAGATGGTGCATTTTTCTCAAACCAACATTTGAGAAGGTTTAACTAACAATAAAATTTTAGAATTTAGAGCATATGCAACATCTCACCAAATCCTCATAGGCCCTCAAGAACTTTCCCTATATATACCATTTAGAGATGATCAAACTAAACTCAAACAAAACACAACTGAATTTGCTTGTAACACAAAGCAATCTAGCAAATTAAGTCAGAACACACATACTCCTATTGACAATGGCTGCGTCCAATTACAAGTGCTCAATCCTTTTCTTGATCATAACATTACTGTCCTTATCAAGCATGACTACAACACATGCTGCTCGCGGCCTACTTCAACTTCCTAACTTGCCTACAATCCCATCATTGTCTCAGCCAACAATGCCACAATTGCCTAAAATTCCAAATTTGCCAACAGCAGCTACATTGCCACCATTGCCAACGCTTCCAACAGCAACACCATTGCCTTCTTTGCCTACATTGCCTTCTGTACCAAAGATGACTCTACCACCAATGCCTGCCAATATTCCTCTACCCAAAATGCCGTCACTTCCTACCATTCCTACACTTGCAACTCCTCCATCCAACTGATTTTGCAGCTTCCACCATTTTCCGGTCTTACCCTATGGTCTCTGCCGTTTGATTTTTTTTTCTTCCCTTTTTATCTGTTGTTGTTTTTATCTTTTGAGTGATTCTTAACGATTATCAGTTATGCTCTTTTGAGTGTTATACATTTATTATGCATTTGCCTTTGTATTAATTCCATGCAATTATCTATTATTGATTTAAGTGCATTTCTCCAGTATATGTGAATATTATACTTTGACAAACA
Source organism: Nicotiana undulata (assembly GCA_005239495.1). NCBI lineage: Eukaryota > Viridiplantae > Streptophyta > Magnoliopsida > Solanales > Solanaceae > Nicotiana > Nicotiana undulata. The sequence continues at coordinate 14,171 of ML248733.1, forward strand.
GTGGTGTACCAATATAGAATTAATGTAACTTGACAAGTTACATTCAGAAAGATATACTAATAGAAAATAAAACACTCTGCTAAGTCGTGTAACAGAGATACCCGGACAGGCAGTACACTACAACAACAACAACAATAACAGAAAAAACGATTAGTAAAATTCCACTAGTGGGGTCTGGAGAGGGTAATATGTACGTAGACCAGTGGCGAAGCCACATGGGGTTAAGGGTGGTCAACTTCATCGAAAAATTGCATTGTGTACGTAGATAAAATATTACGTTTTAGAAATATAACACATATTGAACACCCTTTATCGAAAAATATTTTTATTACTTTTAAATTTGAACACCCTTGAAAAACATTCTAACTTCGCCACTGACGTAGACCTTACCCCTACCCAGGGGAATAGATAGGTTATTTTCAAAACACCCTCGGTCAAAAGAGGCAGTACACTACTTCAATATCATAAACTGTGATTCTATGTAATGATTTATGCCTAATAACGAGAGGCACGTATATATAAATAGTACTCTTTGTCTTTGTATATAGATGGAAATCAACAAATTATCATAGCAATAAATCCATACAAATTATCTATATATATGTGGAAATTATCAAATACTTGTAATCTTTTCATTTACAAACTTGAATTTCTTGCAACTTTTCTTAGACATCTCACTAGACTAATCTTAGCTATATTTTGATCATATTTCAGTCACAAAGTTTCAACTTGTGATTGTTGCTATTAGGACGCTTTAGAAAGTTTAAATAAGGCCTCTACTACCATCATATGAAAAGCAGTTTATTTCCACGTGCATTAATTTACATTCTTAATTCAAAAATGAAGATTGAATGATCATTATTGATTTTGTAATTAATAAAACGATAGCTAAGGTTCATGTGGAAAAAGACTCATTAATATAAAAATAGTGTTATTTTGTGTCTTGAATTATTTTCTTATATTTTTACGAAACCCATAATTCCTATAGGTTTAGGAAAACATTGTCCTAATAGATTTGGTAAAGAAAAAGCTATTGTCCATGTCAAATTGGGAAATTTTCTCTTATAGGGGTTGCAGTTGGAGATTCTACAGATTGTATTGTGCTTTTCTTTTCATTCATAGTGGAAAACTCTCTTTGTTTCTGCTCCGAGGATTAGGCTTAGTCGAACCTCGTTAAATCTTTGTGTTGATTTTTCTTATCTATTTGCTTTGTGTGTGATTGTGTGCTAATTAACCCACAATCTTCCGCAACAATTGGTATCAGAGCAAGGTTCGGGTCTCTACCTATAATCTAGGGTTAAGATGTCTTCATCATCTTTAACAAAATACGAAGTAGAGAAACTTGACGGGGGTTCTAGTTTCAGTCTATGGAAGATTAGGATGAAATTGTCCCTAGTGTTATTGGTGAGGATTTTCTTGAAGAGATGGAAGAGACTGAGAAAGGAGACCAGAAGGAAAGGGCTTTGAGTGCGATCTTCATGAGCATTATAGATAGCGTTCTTCGAGAAATTGTTGAAGAAACTTCTGCAGCAACGGCATGGAAGAAGCTGGAAGATCTTTATTCCAAGAAATCGCTAACAAACCGCATCTACCTAAAAAGAGGTTATGTCATCTCCGTATGAATGAAGGTACACATGTTAAAACTCACCTTAATGAGTTTAATGGACCTGGAGAACGTGGATATCAAAATTGAGAGTGAGAATTAGGCCTTGATTGTGTTATATTCTTTACCACAGTCTTATAATATTTTTGTCGAGACACTGCTATATGGGAAAGATAGTATTTTAGTGGAAGATGTTAGTAATGCACTTAAATCTAAAGAGTTAAAAAAGAGCTTTCTAGAAAACAGATATGAGGGTGAGGGTCTTGTGAGTAGAAGAAGAAAACAAAAAAAGGCATATAACAGGTAAAGTCAACCGCCAGATCAAAGTCTAGAGCAAGAAAACAAAATTATAATGAGTGGGGGGAGCAAGGTCACTACAAAAGAGATTGTCCTGAGCTGAAAGAGAAAAGATGGAAGCAGAAAATAGATAATTCGGAAAATGTTGTTAACACTGACAATAGTTCTGATGATAGTGATTATGTAGGGGAAGTATGTTTTGTAAGTTCTAGTCATGGGTATAATTCCTGGGTTCTTGATTCTGGTGTTATTTTCCACACGTGCCCACAAACGAATTGGTTTGCAAATTACAAGCAGATAAGTGGGATTGTCTACATGGGAGATGATAAGCTATTACCAGTAGAGGAGATTGGTGAAATCAGATTGAAAATGTTCGATGTAATTACCAGAAACGTTGAGTATTGGCATATTCCTCGGATAAAGAAAAATTTGGTCTCTCTTTCGACTTTCGATGATCAAGGGTATAAGTTTCACTCCGAGAATGGAATACTTAAAGTGTGTAAAGGCTCCATAGTACTCATGAAGGGTAAATTGCATTCTAAATTGTATCATCTTCAGGCCAATATAGTTGAAGGGGAAGTTGTTGTAACTTCTAGGAAAAGTGATATGAAGTACTCTCATTTGTGGCACTTGCAACTTGGTTATATGAGTGATAAGGGATTGTCTTTGTTGAGTATGCATAATTTGCTGAATGAGTACAAAATTAAGTTTTGAATTTTTGTGAGTATTGTGTGTTTGGTAAATAGACAAGGGAAAAGTTCAGCAAAAAGGCTGAGCGCAAGACCAAAGACAAGTTAGATTATATACATTCAGACTTGTGGGGTCCAAACAGAGTTCCCTCCAAGAGTCGTGCTAGGTATTGTATGACTCTGATTGATGATTACTCAAGGATGGTGTGGATATATTTTCTGAAAATAAACGATGAGGCATTTCCGACATTTATTAAATGGAAGACGATGGTTGAGAGACGGACGAAAAGAAAAGCTAAGCGTCTCCGAACTAACAATGGGTTGGAATTTTGTAATTTTAAGTTCGATAATTTCTGCAGTAGAGAGGGCATAGTGAGACACTGCACTTATGTCAAATTACCACAACAAAATGATGTTGCAGAATGTATGAATAGAATGCTTTGTGATAGGGCACGAAGCATACTTTCACACTCATGTGTTAACAAGGATTTTTGGGTTCAAGCAACCAATACAGTTTGTTTTGGCCAACAGATCTCCATCCACAGCTATTGAGTTTAAAACGCCTTTTGAGGTATGGTCTGGTTCGCCTGCTGATTTTCAAATTTAAGGATATTTGGTTGTCCTGCTTATGCTTATGTGAGGGGTGGAAAACTTGAGCTGATGGCAAAGAAGTGCATATTTATAAAGTATGCAACTGGAGTGAAATTTTATAGGTTGTGGTGCACAGATCAAAAGACTCCATGGCTAATTATCAGTAGAGATGTAACATTCAATGAATCTGCCTCACTAGACAGTTAGAGGGAGAAGGCAATAAGAGAAATAGATCGTGGTATCAATGACCGCATAAAGCTAGAAATTGAATCTCCACTAGCTCAGCCAAGTGGTTCTAAAGTAGAGGAAGTGGAGGAGGTGCAAAATATTGATCAAGATGATAATGTTAGTGCACCTGCGCAACAACAACCATATAGCATTGCAACAGGCAGAGAGAAGAGAGTGATCAACCGACCGCAAAGGTTTGCAAACATAGTTAATGGGTATCTTCTTGGATATACGAATCCTGTGGGATTTTCTTTGGCAACTGCAGAGACCCTTGATGCATTTGAATGTTATAGCTATATCCAGAAGTTATTCTGAGTACAGAACCAAATCAACGGATTAGTGTTATTGCTGAAGAGATTGAGTCTCTTAACAAGTTTAAGCGTTGCCTAACTTGGTTTATGCGTGCGGCAATGGGTAGAGCCCTCGCGAAGGCTAAGGACAAGGTCGAGAGACGTTGTTCCTGTTGATGAAGAGAATGAGAATTCAAGCCAAGGGGAAGATTTGTTATTTTGTGGCTTGAATTATTTCCTTGTATTTTTAGGAAACCCATAACCCCTATAGGTTTAGGAATATCCATTGTCCTGATAGATTTGTTAAAAGAAAAGCTATTGTCCTTGTCAAATAGGAAAACTCTTCTCGTATAGGTTTGGTGCTATTTGGGATCTATATATAGGGGTTGTAGTTGGGAATTCTATAGATAGTATTGCGTTTTTTCCTCATTCATAGTGGAAAATCTCTCAGCTTCTGCTACGAGGATTAGACTTAACCGGACCTCATTAAATCCTTGTGTTGATTTCTTCTCTATTTGTTTTATATGTAATTGTATGCTAGTTAAGCCACAATTTTACGTAATAGTTAGCTTAGGATCATGTGAAAAAGACTATGTATAGGAGTAATTGCTCTACATACTGGCTCGCAATATTTCCTGTTCCAATCCTCGTAAAGAAGGAAAATTATGATATGCTAACTAACGGTGATAAATTCTCACACGATAGAGGTTTCATTGGTATCTGCTCATCCTTGTAGTAGTTCTTATCAAACAATTATGGCAGCAGTAAATTTTCAAACGGTTAAGGGTCTGATTTGTCCTTCTAGTATCATAAATATGTCTTATTTATCCTTCGTTTGAGTTTCTTATCAAAAATATTCCCATCGTTATATTTTTGTTGCACATTTGTCCCTCACCCGTTAAAAACACCCTACTAGATTTTTAAGGGGCACGTGGCATCATTTGATTGGACAAGACGGCCCGCTCATTATTTTAATTAAAACCCGCCCGACCCATTCTTTTAATTAACCTAGACCCATCTTGCGAGAAGAAGATATTAACCAGGATGCAGCCACAAGCACATTGAATGATGGTTGGTTCTTGTTCAAACCATTGTCACTGTTTTCTTGATTTGGAGAATGAATTTTTATCTTCATCTTTGTTTGGTTCATTATGGAAAGCCTTGCCTTTTTCGGAGGACTTTTATTTTAATTGCCAAATTCATCTTCACTGTTGACAATTTTCTTAGAATGGCTTTTCCTTCTGTTTGAAGGACTTTTACTTAAACAATAAAATTCCTTTCCCTTTTCATTTAAAGTGGCCACTGGAAGTTGCATTCCCATCCCTTGGACAATACAGCATTATGATATCAACAGCCTCCTGATTTCCCACCTAAACAACAACATAACCAAATGAATTCAGATGAATGATAATGATAATGTATACTACTAGATGCTTTCTCTTCTAACCTCACCCCAAAGACCATCAGAAGCTAAAACAAGGCATTCCATATCTGGTGCCAAAATGAGTGTTTTGGTTCCAGGTTCAACTTGTACCCAATCCTTCAAATGAGCGTCTCCAATGCTTCTAGAGACAGAGAGAACGCCATGTACTCTCCAACCTCCTCTGTGAAGTTCAGCATATTCTCCCTGCAATCAATAAATATAATCAACAACTTCTCTCTTTAATTTCAACTAATATCAAGAAAATGAAGATATTTTTTGTTATTTTCTCGCAAGATGGGTCTAGGTTAATTAAAATAATGGGTCGGGCGTGTTTTAATTAAAATAACAGGGTGGATCGTCTGGTCCAATCAAATGATGGCACGTGCCCCTTAAAAATCTAGTAGGATGTTTTTAACGGGTGAGGGGAAAATGTGCAACAAAAGTATAACAGTGGGGATATCTTTTATAAGAAACTCAAATGGAGGATAAATAAGGCCTATTTATGATAGTAGAAGGGCAAATCAGACCCTTAACCGATTTTCAAATTCTGGGAATCAATACAGACTAAACTAAGAGCTTAACAGAAGAGAAATATGTAGCTGATATCTAATAGTTTGGAATAGGTTTTAGAATTGATAGAGAACTTCTATTATTATTATTATTATTATTATTATTATTATTATTATTATTATTATTATTATTATTATTATTTTACTGTTATTACTTATATATATTTATTTCATTTTTCACTTCTAGTTTTATTTAATTTTAGTAATGATAATGAATGAGTTGAGCTTAAAGATAAGTGAGGACCCAATTTGTTTGAGACTGAGGCATAGTTATTAAAGTTGTTATATGAGTAAACATTCAAATATGACATATTCGCCTTCCTTTTCAGTTTTTATTACTTTCGAATAAGTAAAAAAAAACCTAACATTTGCTTAATCTAATAGGAATAATTATTTAAATGAGATCGATACTATTATGGGTTATTTTTAGCTCCATAATAAGCTTGTTGTTTCTTCGTAGGACAAATTACACATGGCAATGTGTTAGGCTTCAACGTATTGTTGAGCTGACTAATTAGTTATTTGACTATTATTAGGCAAGCAAACATGTCCTAGGTAGTTGAACAAAATCGCAAGGATTAATTGTCAATAAACTGTACTATAGGAGAAACTATAGGAAAATGAGAAACAGTAAACCAGTTAACTAACATTTCATTCTGCTGTCTGTTTTTTTCTTTTTTGAATTATTACGTGGTTTTGTTAGTCATGTTACTCAAGAGGAAAAAATATGAATTCCTTAAAATGTTTTGTGTATGAACGCAGTTTCAAGATTACCATCCTTTCAATGATGCCAACAAACAGATAATAAAAGGGCAGTTCGGTCCACTAAGTTTCCGATGCGCGTAGGGTTCATTGTACACAGTTTTACCCTACATTGTTTTCGCAGCTCGAACCCGTGTGACCAATAACAATTACGTCAAGGGTCCTTCCCAATCAATAGAGAATATTAGTTTAAAATTATAGAAAAGATTTTACCAACTAGTGTTGTATCAAATGTCCACCAAATATCGTTGATCTAAATTTCATCTGCGCATAACTACTTTCAGAAAACTTCTTTAACTTTAAAGTAGTACAACATTTCACCAAATCCTCATAGTCCCCCAATAACTTCCCCTATATATACCCTTTAGTACTAACAATCAAACACAAATCAACTCAAAACACAACATAACTTCCTTGGAAAACAAAGCATCAATCTTGAGCAAAATTAACAATGGCTGCTTCCAGTTACAACTGCTCAATCCTTTTCTTGATCATAGCATTATTGTCCTTATCAAGTATCACTACAACACATGCTGCTCGCGGCCTACTTCAACTTCCGAACTTGCCTACAATCCCCTCATTGCCTCAGCCAACAATGCCCACTATTCCCAACTTTCCAACAACATCCACATTGCCACCATTGCTAAGTGTTGCATCTTTGCCAACATTGCCTTCTCTGCCTACATTGCCCTCCGTACCAAAGATGACCCTGCCACCAATGCCTGCAAATATTCCTCTTCCCAACATGCCTTCACTTCCTACCATTCCCACAATCCCAACCATGCCTACACTTTCACCTCCTCCATCCAACTAATCATGTGGTTGTGACATTTTGATTGTCTTAATTAGTTTCCCTGTTTGATCGTATTTCTTCTTCTATTTTGGCTTTTCATTTTAGTCTTTTGAGTGATTCTTACGATTTATGTATCTTATCATTTGTACTTTCTTGAGTGTTATGTACTGATTGTCTGATTATATTTTGAGGTTGATGTGATGCAAGCGTTCAACTTATATGAACTCTATGTAAATACATGAACATCGACCAATTACCAGAGCAACAAATCAATGCAAATTATCTTCATTTCAATCAAATACTTGGAATCTTTTCTTACACTGCATTCATTTTCTAACTTTCTTACGGCGTATGTGATTGTTGTTATAAGGAAGCTTTCAAGAAGTAAGCCGTTCTTGTTCAACATTTTAGCAAGAAATTCCAAATAAGACCATGACTAGAATAAAAGTAATTAATTAGCTCTAATGCTGCCTCTACATATTATATTGAAAAGCAGTGTATTTGCATTAGTTTACATTCCTCCAAAATGAAGTTTGAATGATCCATGTGAAAAAAGAATATGCATAGCCCTATGAGCTTGCGTACATAGCATGTCCAAGTCAAAATAAAGGAGCGGAATTATGATAGACTGACTCCAGCATAAAGCTAGTCTTCGTAATGGCTCCTCCTAATAGAGATATCGTTGAGACTTACTCAGTTTGTAATAATTGTTGTTGATAAATAGGAGTAAATCACCCCCTAAACTTGGTTCCCCTTGGATTGTTTAAAGAAAGGAATGAGATTATTGTATGGGTCAAAATTCGACTGAGTAAACTCGACATGAAGAGGTTATCAAGTGCAAGAATTACGGCTCAACATGGGCGATTAGGCCGAGGTCGACCAGGGCTTAACGATAAGGAACCGTCGAGCAAGCCATTAAGGCCGAGGTCAAGTAGCGATGAATGGGAATAACGACTAGTACAGGGGCGGCCCGACGAGTTCTGCGGCCTAAAGCTAAACTTTATGAGGCGCCTTAACTTTTTTTTTTTTAAATTATTTATTTATTTGAAGTCTATTTTTCTAACGTTTCTTAGATACAAAGTTATTAATAAGTTTCTTATAATCAATAATTCCTAATAAGTCTCTCTTGTGAGCACCCAATTTTTGCCCCGCATGGAAATGACTCCTAAAAATAGACCAAAAATAATTTTTTTATGAATTTTAGGATTTTTTCTTTATTTAGTTGCATTTCATGCATGTTTAATACTTTAAAATTATAAGAAAATCATAAAAAATTTCACATTTTCATTTCATGCCATCTTAGGTTTAATTTGCATTTTTAGGAATCAATTACTTATCAAGTTGTAGAATTAATACATTAAAATTACAACAAAAATACTTTAGTAATTTCATATGCATTTTTTGTTAAATTAACTTAGTTAATTGTTAGAAGAAGTAAGTATTTCAATTTTGCAAATTTAAGTTTGATTTAGGAAATTTGAATGACCACGTTTGAAAATAAATTGAAGGAAAATCAGGGCTTGTTTTCTTAAAAATCGGATAGGTCAATTTTGCATGGCCCAAAATTTTCCTAACGTAGCCCAATCGAATACCCCTTTTCTTTAAAACTAGCATATTGCTAGACCTAATGAGATACAAAAAATAGACCTAAAAAAATTACATCAGGGACTCCCCCTTACAAAAGAAAACGGGGGATCCCCCAGATCAAAGAGATTTTCCTCCGTCTTCTTCTTAAAGGGATCACACACAAAAAAGAAAAAAAACTCATCCCATACACAGTAACGAAACAGACCCCTCCCTCCCTCTTTTGAAGACAACGGTGGCGACCAGACCTTCGACGTGCCAAAAGTAGTCGCCGGAAGCAACAAAAGGGGATCAGATTTGTCCCTCTCTCACCTCAGATTCCCTCTCCTTCTTCACCCATTAGTAGCCGTCCCTCACCACAAAAAAATCCAGCTCTTCCTCCTTCCCCATTTTTCTTCTGCTTCACCCCGGCGAAAAACCTAAACACGAACACAAGCTCAATCAAACACCCGCTTGAACTGCCGATAGAGGAGGCTGGAAATTCAAAACCTAAGATCTAGAAAAATTCAAATGAAAAGAGAAAAATCGGGACGGGGGGAGGGGGGGGGGTTAGGAGGCTGTTCAAACTCCCGCAAAATGGCTTGATCGTTTATGGGTTTTCGAAGGCTGTCTGAGTTTTAAATTTGTTGTTTTTCTACTAATGTTGCTCTTCTTTGTTGAAGCTCATTCTGACTCACTTCCGACTTTTATTTGGTGCTTTGTACTGTTCTCTCGCTTTCAATAAGTAATTCTGACTACTCATGTATTCATATTTCTCTTTGAATGCAAGAATATTATTTTCCATGGCCCGATTTGCTGAAAGTCTACGCTGAAAATGGCGATATGAGCTGATTTGCAGTCATATTTGTTGTATTACCAAAAAAAAGGAATTTACGTGTCTATGAAAAATGTGTAATGGAAGCCTAAAATTAGTTTCTTTAGATGAGTTTATCTTAAGTAGTTCTAAATTTCTTTTCTTTTTTTTCGGATCTGTGAATATTACTTTTTTTTTATGACGTGAACCGGCATTCTGTAGATGTTCTCTGTCTATTCTTGTCTCAGCTATCTTTTTCCTTATATTTCATTGTTATTTTTTAACACTAAGTTACACTTAAGTGGCATGCATTGATTGAACTCTTAAGGTAAACTGTAGAGATAATATTAATTTTATATATGTTGTATGTCATCAAAAGTTCATTTATAACCTCATCTCCCTTCAGCATTCCATAACATGTGAGGAGTTGTATCCGTATATTGGATTTGGTATATGTTGCACTATACTGGTGGTCATCTAGAAAAATTTCACTTTTGTTTGGTTCTTTGGAGACAGCTTGTTATAGCTCTGAATGAGATGGCACCATGAATGTTTTAACTCGAGAGTTTTCGAATTTATATACCAGATACAAGTTAGTATTAGTATGTGAATAAACTGATGAGTTAATGGGACAGTGTGAATGTAAATTTTTCCACGATCATAGCTCCAAACCTTAGGAAAAATAAACAACTTATGAAAAATAAAAGCTTTGCTTTAAATAAGTAATTAAATCATCGTGACCATAGTCATTATTACGTAACCTGCACTCGAATTTGCAACTCATGCTTGTCACCACCCAAAATACTAACTCAGGTCGTGATGGCGCCCAACACCAGGGTCAGGCAAGCCAACACTTGTTTTACTAGCGAGATTTCCTTTTTACATAAAACGTTCCAATACTTACCAAGTTTTAAGTTTAAAATCATTAAGTGAAAACGGATAAATTAACCAACTTGAACCAATATACCCAAAAGGATCATAATCAACATATACAGTTTCAAAAATGTAATGTCTACTACGTGTGCCAGGAACTAGTGTCACAAGTCTACAGGCGGACTAGTAGAATATACAAAAGATAGAATAAATTGTACTACTACTGAAAGAAGTAGACAGATATAAACAAAAGACAACTCCATAGTGCTGTTGAGAAACGCTAAGGGAAGCAGCTCACCAAGAAGTCAGGTCCAAAATATACTCTCAAGATCGAGTTCCGGTCTGATAACCTGATGCACCTGCCTCAGAACCTGTACAATTAAGTACAGAAGCGTAGCATGAGTACATAAACAAAAGACTATGCTTCTTCTAGCAAACTACCCCATAGCTTCTGGGAAGAAGCTATTACTACTGCATGCTACATCATAAATAGGTGCATGACTAGACCTCTAGTATAGAAGACTCCTATGAGTTACTTAAAGGGATAAAGCCAAATATATCCCACCTTAAGGCTTTTGGTTGCAAGTGCTTTGTGCACAACAATGGTAAAGACTCCCTAGGTAAGTTTGATCCCAGAAGTGATGAGGGAGTATTCTTGGGATATTCTTCACATAGTAAGGCTTATAAAGTTTATAACAAAAGAACTATGTGTGTTGAAGAAAGTGTGCATGTGATTCTTTATGAAACTAACATTCTTTCTGAGAGACAGGAGCATGAGGATGAAGAAACTGGGCTAATCAGAAACTCAAATGAAACCACAGTCCAGTCTGGAGAAACACTGGAGGAAGGAACATGTGATGGAACAGGTTCATCCATTCCGGGAAACATGACAGGGGGAATAGAACAAAATAATTCCCAAAATTCATTGGAACACGTGCCTGAGCATGTTCCACAGCAACAAGGCATTGAAGGAACTTCAAGGAGAAATTAGTTGGTTGTGAAACCTTATAGATATCAAAATTCTTACCCTATTGTGAACATTATCACTTATCCAACCTCTGGAATAAAAACCCGATCATCTTTGAAGAATCTTTGCGCTTTTGATGCTTTCCTATCTCTTATTGAACCTAAAAATGTTGATGAGGCTTTGCAGGATGCAGACTAGGTAAATGCAATGCAAGATGAACTCAACCAATTTAAAAGGAGTCAAGTTTGGCATCTGTTACCAAGACTCTTGGATAGATCAGTAATTAGCACAAAGTGGGTCTTCAGAAACAAACTTGATGAAGATGGAACAGTTACAAGGAACAAGGCAAGATTGGTGGTTCAAGGATATAGTCAAGAGGAAGGCATAGACTATGATGAGACTTTTGCTCCAATGGCAAGAGTGGAAGCAATAAGACTCCTCATAGCCTTTGTTGCTTACATGGAATTCACCTTTCACTAGATAAATGTCAAGAGTGCCTTCCTAAATGGCTATCTAAAGGAAGACGTGTTTATCAAGAAACCACCAGGGTTTGAGAACAAGGAGAATCCTGATCATGTGTAAAAACTTGACAAAGCATTGTATGCACTCAAGCAAGCTCCCAGAGCATGGTACGAAAGATTATCAAAATTCTTGCTTGAGCATAACTACAAGAGATGTAAAATTGATAGTACTTTATTCTTGAAAGAAAAAGGTAAAGATCTCTTGGTAGTTAAGATATATGTAGATGACATAATCTTTGGAGCAATTACTGATAAGCTAAGTAAAGAATTTTCTAAACTAATGGGGAGTGAATTTGAAATGAGCATGATGGGTGAGCCGAATTTCTTTTCAGGCTTACAAATTAAAAAAAATTCAAATGGAACTATTATCCATAAGTAAAGGTATGTAAAAGAGTTGCTTAAAAGGTTTTAAATGGAAGATTCCAAATAAATTGGCACTCCTATTGCAACAGCCACAAAACTGGATGTAGATGAACCTCGTTTATCTGTTGATCAAATGTTCATTGTTGTATCTCACTGCTAGTAAACCTGACATTATTTTTAGTGTAGGACTTTGTGCAAGATTTCAGGCTAATCCAAAGGAATCCCACTTAACTGATGTAAAGAGAATCTTGAGATACCTAAAAGGCACCATTGATCTTTGTCTTTGGTATCCAAATGGTAGTAACTTTAATCTTGTGGGATATGCTGATGCTGATTATGCAGGTTTTCTAGTGGAAAGAAAGAGCACCTCAGGTATGGCACATTTTCTGGGCTCATGTCTCGTGTCTTGGGCCACTAAAAAGCAGAATTATGTGGCCTTATCTACTGCTAAAGCTGAGTATGTGGTTGCAGCCTCATGTTGTGCTCAACTATTATGGAATAAACAGCAATTGATGGATTTTGGAATCGATGTTGGATGTATCCCTATCTTTTGTGATAACACTAGTGCTATCAGTTTGACAAAGAACCCTGTTATCATAAAAAACAAAGCACGTAGATGTAAGACATCATTTTTTATGGGACAATTATGAGAAGGGCTTGATCTCTATTGAATTTCTCTCTACTGATAAACAGATTGATGACATATTTACAAAAGCACTAAGTAGATAGCATTTTGAAAGGAACATGTTAGAGTTAGGGATGATTAAGATCACCTAATTGAACCAGTTCAGAATGTACATGGAAAAAAAATAAAAAATGAGGGTTAAAATGCTTGCTAGAAAAATTGTGGCTACAGGTTCCCTGGCAAGAAAATTGAATGCCAAACTTCAAGCAAGTCAGGCTCAAGAATCATAAAATTCGAACGATTCTTTTAAGTCAGCAACTGAGGGGGAAGCAGCAGGATCCTATGATTCTGAACATGTATCCTCTGTTCCAAAATCTATGTCTGAGGCTGATTCTGAGATTGCTGAGCACGTAGAAACTAGGTTTGTCTTGATTGGGTCTGTGATAGATGTGAAATTGTCGGAAACAAGAAGAAGAGATGGTAAAAATAAAACTGAGAAAGAAAAATAGAGAGAGGGAGTTAGGTGTGAAGAGAGGGGAACATGGAAAGAATCTACTAGACTGGCAATTTGTGGGACAGAGCCAGAAATGGTAGACGAAGGAGTCAAGAAGTCAGGAGGAAGTGAATTAGGAGAAGCGGTTGAGGGGTTGGTAAATCTGGGAAAGCCTACGTATGAACCTGGTTCATCTGAGGAAACCCTAGCAGATCTTCTGAAAAATTTGGGTGATAGTTACAAACCAAAGAAGAAAAGAACTCCCAAGGCTCAAACCTCTGGAACAGCAAGAGCAAGTAAGAAAGGGAAAGCCACTCTTTTTGCTAGTTCTGAAGTTCCTCTTCGTAGAGGAAGAACCACAAGAATCACGCTAAGGCAAAGTGAGGAGGAGCTACAGAGAGCCTCGGAGGAAAGTAAAAGGAAAACGGTTGAAAAGGGGAAGGAAAATATCGTTGAACCTGTAGAGGTTGTTGAGATTGATGAGATGGACCTGGTCCATCAAAGTGAACAAGTGGTAGAGGCCGAGGTTCAGACCCCAAAACCAAAGAAAGCCAAGACTTCCTCAAAAAAGTCTGTGTCTGATGAACCCTCGTCCTTGGCCAAGAGAACCAGGTCCGCAGTGAAACCCAAGAAAGTGATAATCGCTGAAGAAGATGACTAGAGTGATGAAGAGGCAGCTGAGTCTGATGGTGAGAAGGATAGGTTGACAAAGTTTGGAAAACTTACAATTTCCGAAGGGAGGCTGTTGAAAGACTTGGAAGAAGCAGGCATGATCCTGTTGTTGGAGAAGCTGGAGAGGCGGGACTGGAAGGACATGGTCCTTCAGTTGGAAAGAAGATTGGCCAGAAATGAGATAGTGGAATTCATGGAAAATGTTGTGATCAAGGATGGCAAAGTCTCTAGCCAAGTAAAGGGGGTCAAAATTTCTTTCGATGCCAAAGAGTTGGGGGAAATCCTTGGCATTCCCTTTGAAGGATATGACGACTACACTAGGCAAAAATGGCCAAGTTTAGATGCTCTTCCAACTGCCCTGGTGATCACTAGGAAATTCTGCTACAATGAGGAAGAGATTGAACCTAAGGCAGTCTATAAGAGTGAGATGAAGCCCCCACATAAGGTCATATTTGAATTTATCAACAAGTGTGTGTTTCCATGTCAAGAAAAAAGGCACATTGCTAATTACATGGATTTAGTTCTGATGGAGTGCCTGGACAGTGAGAGGCAGATAAATTGTCATTTGTTCATCATTCAGTTGTTGGATAGAGTTGTAAATGGATCCAAAGCCCACGCCATTCCATATGGCTTCATTCTCACTTCTGTACTAGCTCACTACAAAGTACCACTGAAAAAGACGGAGATGGCCACAAGAAAGAATCACTTTGGGATAAATACCCTTCTGGCTTGTGATTATGAGGTAAATGTCATCCCCAATGAACCTGGTTCATCGAAGAGGACACCTATGAACAGCAAAGTCAGAGACAGAGTGGGGCGAAGGATGCAGAAATAGCACGGCTGAAGATTCGTCTGGCAAAGGTTGAATCTGAGAGGGATGCTCTGAGAATTGAGCTTGCTAAAGAAAGGGACAAGAATGAGGGAATTCTTCGAGATATTCTATCTCTTCTCCAAGCCAAAAACCAAGCCTCCAGCCCTTCCAAGCCTTAGTTGCCTAGCCTGCCTAGTACATCAGTGACCCAGACTCGAGACCTTTTCTTGTTTCTGCTCATGTTTTTAACTGTTTTTCTTTCATTTTGTGGATTGTGGATGAAAAATGCTTTCTATCAATGAAATCTATTGATTTTACTCTTATTCTTGTTTTGATTTCTCTTATAGTTTGAATTATTAGTTAATTGTTGATGATTAATCCATGATTGCACTTGCAGTTGCCGCAGTGGCCATGAGTAATTCTTAAATGTCTGGGACTTTCATAATTGTTTTGCAACTTTTCGATGATGCCAAAAGGGGGAAGAATGGTTATGTGCTACTCTGAACATGTGATATTTATAACCTAATGAACCTGGTTCTTCTGTGATAAATGCTTAATACTCTAAAATGTGTCAATGTTGGATTAAGTTGGATACAAGTCTAAGCTTATGGACGCACAGAGTTTGTCATCATCAAAAAGGGAGAATTTGTTGGCCCAAGAAATTGAATGGTTTTGAAGATTAACAAAGGAACTCAGAAATGAACCAGGTCCATCACTGGTAGACATAGACACAAGCAGAGTCAAACGTGAGGTGCATATGCAGGAGATAAACGAAATATGGTAAAATAAAAGATATCTCCTGATCGAAAAGATTGCAAAATGATAAGGAGAAGAACTCCTTATTCAGTAAGAACAGAATCATAGATAAGGAAGGATTTGAGGAGTTGAGATTAACTAGAACTCTTCCACCAAGGAAGAGTAGCATTAGAATTCTAGTTAATCCCTTATCTACTAATCCTATATATTGCAGATTGTTCTTATTGTACAGGTACGCACAAAAGCATAAGTTAAGCAAGAATTGAGAGCAAAAATAGCGAGGCAATTTTGCAAGCAGTTCGTGTGAGATTTGAGTGTGCGAATCTGAAGCTACTTGAAACAGCTAGAAGAACCAGTTCCAACTGTTGTCTTTTAGTCTAGTTTATTTGTAGTAGGTGATTTCAACTTGTACCTTTCTAGAAGCGTCTGTAATACTGTGTGTTTCAAGTTATAGCTAACTTGGAGTTTATCGCAAATAGCTAGAGGCTAGTTTGCTACAGCGGGATTAGAGGTAATTCTTACGTTTACAAAGAGTTTTGTAAATGTTGTTTGGCTCACTGATTTAGTAAAGAGATTTGGAAAAATTCTACTGGGAAGTAGGTCGTGATTTTTTCACCTTTTGAGCTAGGTGTTTTCCACGTAAAAATATTTGTGTTCTTTATTTTCTGTATTTATTATTCCGCAAAGAGTAGGAGTTGGAATACATAGAAGAACCTGGTCCTTCTATAACAAGT
This sequence comes from Nicotiana undulata, assembly GCA_005239495.1. Taxonomy (NCBI): domain Eukaryota; kingdom Viridiplantae; phylum Streptophyta; class Magnoliopsida; order Solanales; family Solanaceae; genus Nicotiana; species Nicotiana undulata. The sequence goes on from ML248733.1 coordinate 30,608, forward strand.
GCACGCGAAAATCGGACACCACACAAATCACCCGCTTGTGTGGTAATTACGTATAGAACATCAGTAAGAAAAACAAAAGATATCTAATTCATTAATGAAAAGGATACAATACAATAGCCACCCCATGAAGAATACAGAACATAACACAAATAGAAAGTGCACACAAGCTAAAATAGAAGATAACATCAAATGTTTGCCAGCTCTATAGCGGGATTCAGCTACAAAGTTCGTCGCAAATCTATTACTAAATAGTTTGTAGCTAAACAATATTTTCTGATAATCCATCGCTCATCGATCATTATCTCAATAAGATTAGCAACGATTTTATTGTGTAGCAATAGAATTGGTCTGTCGCTAATTACTGTTTTGTTTGTGGTGAGATTAATTTAATGGAGGCGGAGAGAGGGTGAGAATGGTTGGAATAGTGCGAAGTGAGGGGATAATAGTGGGAATACTGGCAGGCATAGGAAGCAAAGTCATCTTTGGAGCAGCAGGCAAAGTCATGCTTGAGTTGATTCTTGAAATGGACAACAATGTAGGCTATGCGAGGGCAAAGGAAGTCTTGAAAGTGGCCATTTTCGCTTCATTTGACTAGGGGTCGCAAACGGGAACGTCCGGGACGGATATGGGCATATCGAAAACGGATAAATAATTCGACCCAGCCCATATTCAATACAGATAAAAAAAAACAGGTTAATCAGCGGATAATATGAATTATTCATGACTTCTTGAATATGAACACTTTTGGGAGAATTCCTAATCTCCCAAACTTGATAAATCCCCGATTGAGGCTTTACAAACGTAAAAGTTAAACTAATTAGTTGTTCATATGTTTTTCTAAGTGGATAATATAATTTTTATCCTTATTTGACCCGTTTTTAAAAGTTCATTATCCAATTCAATCCATTATTTAATGAATATTATTAATGAATAACTGTTTTCTTTTAACCATTTTGTCAAGTCTAACACTTTTCCACGTGTAATGTTGAAGTTGGAAGTATTAATATGCTTGTTAGGAGGTTAAAACTAGTAATACTAAACTCTTAAGTATTCTTCCTACTAGACTAAGCAAATCTCTGTGTTCTTTACCTATTATGAAGAAGTAAAAATTAGAGTTCATTTCTTGTCTTAAATATTCACTTGTAGCATATTATATTTCAATGCATTGACATATTTTTTCTACCGCCTGTATATTCTATTATGGTGTTTTTTCAAAATCAAACTTTATTATTTAACATAACTTGAACTAGCCATCTCTTAGAAGGTATTATTATGGTGAAAATTAATGAATTTTGATATATCACATTTGAACATCTGCTCGATATTGGTATCCTACTCATGTGATCTCCTCAATTTAATTCCTTTTTTCAAACAAGGGGAACCAAGTTTAGGAGGGTGATTTACTCCTTTTTATTGACAACAATTAGTACAAATTTGAGTACGTCTCAACTATATATGTATTAGGAGGAGTCATTATGAATTGACTAGTTTTATGCTGTCAGCATTGGTGGAGGCAGGATTTTCGCTAAGGAGGTTCAAAAAAAAAAAGTTAGAAAATTTAAAAAGATCGTAGCTAGTGGAATTGAACCAGTGACCTTAAAAATGTTTTGAGCCACCTTTACCACTAAGCTGTTTTGGCATATGTCAAAGAGATTCAAAACATAATATATAGAGGTAAAAATTAAATTTGTCTTATATGCAATGTAATTTTTTGGGGGTTCAGGTAACCTTTCTGCTACCTAAATCCGCCTCTAGCTATCAGTCAGTCTATCATAATCCTCCTCCTTTATTCCGACTTGGGACATGCAATGTACGCAAGCTCATAGGGCTATGCATATTCTTTTTTCACATGGATAGATTATTAGATTAGAAAATCAATTTAGTCAAATTTCATTTTAGAGCTAACTAATTACTTTTACTCTAGTCATGGTCTTATTTGGAATTCTAGCAAAAATGTTGAACAAGAACGGCTTACTTCTTGAAAGCTTCCTTATAACAACAATCACATACGTTGTACGAAAGTTAGTAAATGAATGCAGTGTTAAGAAAAGATTACAAATATTTGATTGAAATGAATATAATTTGCATTGATTTGTTGCTATGGTAATTGGTTGATTTTCATGTATTTACAGAGAGTTCTATTTATATACATGTCGCTCATTAATAGTCATAAACCATTGTCCATTGCATCAGAATTTATGATTTCCAAATTTATTCAGGCTATTTTTCGGATGCCATTATTACTGGTTTTTGTTATTGTTTTTCCATCTATTTTCTGGTGCTAACGATGCTCGTATTATCTGTCTGGCTGTTGTTGCTGTTACTGATCTATTTGTCTCTTTTCGTCTTCTTGAGCCTAGGGTCTATCGGTAATAGCCTCTTTACTCCTCCGGGGTACGTAAGGGTAAAGTCTGCGTACACATTTCCCTCCCCAGACCCCACTTGTGGAATATATTTCATTGGGTTGTTGTCGTTGTAAATTTATTCAGGCTGATATTGAAGTAGTGCACTGCCTGTCCTGGTGTCTCTGTTATAGGATTTAGTAGTGTTTTATTTTTTATTATCTCTTTACACTGCACATAAATCAATAATAGACACTGCATGATTTTGATACAAAGGTCAGTCTGCAATGAATGAATAAAACTCGAAGAGTATATATGATACGATATATCTCGATAAGAATCACTCAAAAGATTAAAACGACAAAAGTACAAAAGGAAAAAGAAAATCAAATGGTAGACACCATATAGGATAAAATAGGTAAAATACTAAAATCCGCAAGATGATCAGTTGGATGGAGGAGGTGAAAATGTAGGAATGGTTGGCACTGCGGGAATGGTAGGAAGTGAGGGCATTTTGGGAAGAGGAATATTAGCGGGCATTGGTGGTAGAGTCATCTTTGGGACGACAGAGGGAAAAGTAGGCAAAGATGGTAAATTAGGTATAGAAGTTGGAAGAGTTGGCAAAGATCCGACACTTGGCAATGGTGGCAATGTAGCTGCAGTGGGCAATTTTGGCATTGTTGGCTGAGGCAACGATGGATTTGTAGGCAAGTTAGGAAGTTGCAGTAGGCTGCGAGCAGCACGGGTTGTGGTGATGCTTGATAAAGACAATAATGCTATAATCAAGAAGAGGATTGAGCAATTGTTGGAAATAGCCATTGTTATATAATTAGGGAGGTTGCTTTGTTTTACAAGGAAATAATTAAGTTGTGTTTTGACTTGAGTTGAGTTTGATCCTCATTAAAGGGTATATATATAGGTGAAGTTCTTGAGGGATTACAAGGATTTGGTGTGATGTTGGGTGTGGAGGCACGGGGACTACTCCATTGTTAGTTCACCTTCACAAATATATGTTGGTTTGAGGGTACATACACAACTTTTAGGTCAAAACCTACTCCCAATACATCACCTATAAATACTCATTTAACATTTTCATTGTACATAACTCAACGCCCAACTAAGTACACTTCAAGTTTCCTTAGAGAAGTCTCCGTTATTCCTTAGTCAAAATATTTGTTGAGCTGACTAGTCATTTGACCATCATTAGGCAAGCAAATATTTCCATAGTGCCAACTGCCAACCAGTATACAAGTATTAGTTTAAACTTATAAATAAATGATTTCATCAATTAGTATTGTTTAAATTGTCAACTAATAAATATGGTTGATCCAAATTTCATCTATACATAACTACTTTTTAAGAAAATTTCTTGACTCGAAAAGATGGTGCATTTTTCTCAAACCAACATTTGAGAAGGTTTAACTAACAATAAAATTTTAGAATTTAGAGCATATGCAACATCTCACCAAATCCTCATAGGCCCTCAAGAACTTTCCCTATATATACCATTTAGAGATGATCAAACTAAACTCAAACAAAACACAACTGAATTTGCTTGTAACACAAAGCAATCTAGCAAATTAAGTCAGAACACACATACTCCTATTGACAATGGCTGCGTCCAATTACAACTGCTCAATCCTTTTCTTGATCATAACATTACTGTCCTTATCAAGCATGACTACAGCACATGCTGCTCGCGGCCTACTTCAACTTCCTAACTTGCCTACAATCCCATCATTGCCTCAGCCAACAATGCCACAATTGCCTAAAATTCCAAATTTGCCAACAGCAGCTACATTGCCACCATTGCCAACGCTTCCAACAGCAACACCATTGCCTTCTTTGCCTACATTGCCTTCTGTACCAAAGATGACTCTACCACCAATGCCTGCCAATATTCCTCTACCCAAAATGCCGTCACTTCCTACCATTCCTACACTTGCAACTCCTCCATCCAACTGATTTTGCAGCTTCCACCATTTTTCGGTCTTACCCTATGGTCTCTGCCGTTTGATTTTTTTTTCTTCCCTTTTTATCTGTTTTTGTTTTTATCTTTTGAGTGATTCTTAACGATTATCAGGTATGCTCTTTTGAGTGTTATACATTTATTATGCATTTGCCTTTGTATTAATTCCATGCAATTATCTATTATTGATTTAAGTGCATTTCTCCAGTATATGTGAATATTATACTTTGACAAACAGTGGTGTACCAATATAGAATTAATATAACTTGACAAGTTACATTCAGAAAGATATACTAATAGAAAATAAAACACTCTGCTAAGTCGTGTAACAGAGATACCCGGACAGTCAGTACACTACAACAACAACAACAATAACAGAAAAAACGATTAGTAAAATTCCACTAGTGGGGTCTGGAGAGGGTAATATGTACGTAGACCAGTGGCGAAGCCACATGGGGTTAAGGGTGATCAACTGACCACCCTTCGTCGAAAAATTGCATTGTGTACGTAGGTAAAATATTACGTTTGAGAAATATAACACATATTGAACACCCTTTATCGGAAAATATTTTTATTACTTTTAAATTTGAACACCCTTGAAAAACTTTCTAACTTCGCCACTGACGTAGACCTTACCCCTACCCAGAGGAATAGATAGGTTATTTTCAAAACGCCCTCGGTCAAAAGAGGCAGTACACTACTTCAATATCATAAACTGTGATTCTATGTAATGATGTATGCCTAATAACGAGAGGCACGTATATATAAATAGTACTCTTTGTCTTTGTATATAGATGGAAATCAACAAATTATCATAGCAACAAATCCATACAAATTATCTATATATATGTGGAAATTATCAAATACTTGTAATCTTTTCATTTACAAACTTGAATTTCTTGCAACTTTTCTTAGACATCTCACTAGACTAATCTTAGCTATATTTTGATCATATTTCAGTCACAAAGTTTCAACTTGTGATTGTTGCTATTAGGACGCTTTAGAAAGTTTAAATAAGGCCTCTACTACCAATCATATGAAAAGCAGTATATTTCCACGTGCATTAATTTACATTCTTAATTCAAAAATGAAGATTGAATGATCATTATTGATTTTGTAATTAATAAAACGATAGCTAAGGTTCATGTGGAAAAAGACTCATTAATATAAAAATAGTGTTATTTTGTGTCTTGAATTATTTTCTTATATTTTTACGAAACCCATAATTCCTATAGGTTTAGGAAAACATTGTCCTAATAGATTTGGTAAAGAAAAAGCTATTGTCCATGTCAAATTGGGAAATTTTCTCTTATAGGGGTTGTAGTTGGAGATTCTACAGATTGTATTGTGCTTTTCTTTTCATTCATAGTGGAAAACTCTCTTTGTTTCTGCTCCGAGGATTAGGCTTAGTCGAACCTCGTTAAATCTTTGTGTTGATTTTTCTTATCTATTTGCTTTGTGTGTGATTGTGTGCTAATTAACCCACAATCTTCCGCAACAATTGGTATCAGAGCAAGGTTCGGGTCTCTACCTATAATCTAGGGTTAAGATGTCTTCATCATCTTTAACAAAATACGAAGTAGAGAAACTTGACGGGGGTTCTAGTTTCAGTCTATGGAAGATTAGGATAAAATTGTCCCTAGTGTTATTGGTGAGGATTTTCTTGAAGAGATGGAAGAGACTGAGAAAGGAGACCAGAAGGAAAGGGCTTTGAGTGTGATCTTCATGAGCATTACAGATAGCGTTCTTCGAGAAATTGTTGAAGAAACTTCTGCAGCAACGGCATGGAAGAAGCTGGAAGATCTTTATTCCAAGAAATCGCTAACAAACTGCATCTACCTTAAAAGAGGTTATGTCATCTCCGTATGAATGAAGGTACACATGTTAAAACTCACCTTAATGAGTTTAATGGACCTGGAGAACGTGGATATCAAAATTGAGAGTGAGAATTAGGCCTTGATTGTGTTATGTTCTTTACCACAGTCTTATAATATTTTTGTCGAGACACTACTATATGGGAAAGATAATATTTTAGTGGAAGATGTTAGTATTGCACTTAAATCTAAAGAGTTAAAAAAGAGCTTTCTAGACAACAGATATGAGGGTGAGGGTCTTGTGAGTAGAAGAAGAAAACAAAAAAAGGCATATAACAGGTAAAGTCAACCGCCATATCAAAGTCTAGAGCAAGAAAACAAAATTATAATGAGTGAGGGGAGAAAGGTCACTACAAGAGAGATTGTCCTGAGCTGAAAGAGAAAAGATGGAAGCAGAAAATAGATAATTCGGAAAATGTTGTTAACACTGACAATAGTTCTGATGATAGTGATTATGTAGGGGAAGTATGTTTTGTAAGTTCTAGTCATGGGTATAATTCCTGGGTTCTTGATTCTGGTGTTATTTTCCACACGTGCCCACAAACGAATTGGTTTGCAAATTACAAGCAGATAAGTGGGATTGTCTACATGGGAGATGATAAGCTATTACCAGTAGAGGAGATTGGTGAAATCAGATTGAAAATGTTCGATGTAATTACCAGAAACGTTGAGTATTGGCATATTCCTCGGATAAAGAAAAATTTGGTCTCTCTTTCGACTTTCGATGATCAAGGGTATAAGTTTCACTCCGAGAATGGAATACTTAAAGTGTGTAAAGGCTCCATAGTACTCATGAAGGGTAAATTGCATTCTAAATTGTATCATCTTCAGGCCAATATAGTTGAAGGGGAAGTTGTTGTAACTTCTAGGAAAAGTGATATGAAGTAGTCTCAGTTGTGGCACTTGCAACTTGGTCATATGAGTGATAAGGGATTGTCTTTGTTGAGTATGCATAATTTGCTGAATGAGTACAAAATTAAGTTTTGAATTTTTGTGAGTATTGTGTGTTTGGTAAATAGACAAGGGAAAAGTTCAGCAAAGAGGCTGAGCGCAAGACCAAAGACAAGTTAGATTATATACATTCAGACTTGTGGGGTCCAAACAAAGTTCCCTCCAAGAGTCGTGCTAGGTATTGTATGACTCTGATTGATGATTACTCAAGGATGGTGTGGATATATTTTCTGAAAATAAACGATGAGGAATTTCCGACATTTATTAAATGGAAGACGATGGTTAAGAGACGGACGAAAAGAAAAGCTAAGCGTCTCCGAACTAACAATGGGTTGGAATTTTGTAATTTTGAGTTCGATAATTTCTACAGTAGAGAGGGCATAGTAAGACACTGCACTTATGTCGAATTACCACAACAAAATGATGTTGCAGAACGTATGAATAGTGTGAACAACTAATTTTTGACCACACCTAAATTCTATATTATTTTTGGTGTAAATATTTCTTTTAGGTCTAGTCTTAATATCTTAAACTTTGATTTTGCTCT
>ML248735.1:2500-41204 GCA_005239495.1 Nicotiana undulata
ACCTGCGCAAGTTTAACCGCAGGTGCGAGCTCGTAGAAGCGACAAGGTGAGCGCAGATGTGGAAATGAGCAGTCCAGGCAGGATTCGCAAGTGCAGATAAGTTTCCACAGAAGCGGTTTCGCTTCTGCGGTGGGATGATGCGCATAGTGACTAGGTCACATGTGCGACGTGTTTTGTAGCAAGCGCGCACGCGCAGTTGCGGCCCTTTGCTCGCATAAGCGGACCAGTGAAGTCCGCACCAGCGATGGAAATTCCGCTGGTACGGAGTCGCAGATACGGCTGTGGGTTCGCAGATGCGAAATCGCTGGGCAGAAAAGGCCTAAGTTCGAGGGTTTGATTTTATTATCCATTTTTGGATCTAGAGAACTCGGATTGAGACGAATATTTTAGGGATTTTCAGAGGAAAAATTTGGGCAAGGATTCTTGATTCGTTTTTGATTAATTTCCATTAATCTATCATTAATTTCTTCATTTAATTAAGGATTTGGGTTGAGAAATCGGAGGGGAAAGGTGAAAAATCCTTAGGCCGAATTTTGAGGTTTTGATCGAGGTTCTGGTATCGGATTTGTACAATGTTGGTATGGGTGGACTCGTGGTTGAATGTGTGTTTGGATTTTGTGGCTTTTACCCGATTCCCGAGGCGTGTGCTCGGGTTGACTTTTGGGGAGATTTCCTAATTCTTGTTAAAGTCATGATTTTTATAAAATGCGGTTAATCCCGTCGTGGCCCAAGCTATTATTGCGAAAATTGACGAATACAACCAACTATCATTAAGAATTTCATCTTTGGACCAAAAACAAGCAAGAGGTGGAATACCACAAAGAGAAAGTGTACCTAAAAAAATGTGATTTTGTTTATTATTTGGATTAATTTCTTATAATTATATTTATAATATGTAGTTGCTTTTGGCTAGATTTGGGCCGTTTGGAGTTGGAAAAACGTTCTGATTGATTGATTGAGCGAGGTTTGAGGTAAGAGACTTGTCTAACCTTGTGTGGGGAAAATCCCCCTTTGAATTTGGTATTGTTGTGATAGTTTGCGATATGTGAGGGTCATGTACACGAGGTGACGAGGGCGTACACAGGCTAAATGCTAAAATTCCTGTTTTGTCTAAGTAATTTTCTTTTATGCCTTAAATAAGTTACTTTAGCATGTATAGTCATCATATTTAGGCTAATTTCACATGTCTACTAGTCTTATCTCTTATTTCCAACTTGTACTACATGTTTAGTTTAATTACCTGCTTTCTTGATTCTATATTCCATGTTTAACTGTGGGATTCCTTACTTGAAATTTCTATCCTTGAAATATCATTGTTTCAATTGTTATGTTTTGGTTTCCTTTATTATTGTTGAGATGACTGCTTGGTTGTTGTACGAGACTTCTGTCGTGCGGTCGTTATTGTTGCACGAGGTTTTTGCCCTGCGGTTATTATTGTTTGCACGAGATCTCTGTCGTGCCATTGTAATTATTGATACGCATGCGGTGATATAAGGTCTAGGTGTTGAAACGCAAGGGGTGAGATAAGGTGCGCTTGATACGCGTGGCTAGTAGGGAAACTACTAGAAGTCATGCGATGTGATAAGGTTGGCTAAAACGGGGGATGCTATTTCGGAAAAATAATTTTGAAAATAAACTATAAGGCTCTCGCGGTGATATAAGAAATGATTGTGAGATATTTACTTTTGGGACTACGAGCCGGTACTACGGAAGCGCCCCTGTTGATTTCCTCTATTTGATGTGTTGGTTGTTGTTGTTGTTTTTCCTTAACTTGTAAGATCTTTTTTTCCTTTCATGATGTATTTGTCTTTTCTTATGTAAATTTCCATTGTTTCACTTCTCTGTCATTTTATTATATTATTATATCGTCTGTCTTGTTTCTTATTAATTCAAGTAGGGCTCTGACCTGAACTCGTCACTACTCTATCGAGGTTAGGCTTCGCATTTACTGGGTGCCGATATGGTGTACTCATACTACGCTTTTACACATCTTTTGTACAGATCGAGGTACATCCTACCAGACCCGATATCAGTGAGCCATTGAGTACGTGGAGTATTCAAGGTATAACTGCCAGCATCCGCATACCTCAGAGTCTGTCTCTACCTTTATTTAGCATTACTCTTACAACTTGTGACTTATTTTTACCGGGTTTTAGGAGTTATAATTATTTTGAATTGCAGTTTTTATTTATTTCAGACGTTGAGGTTTGTGTTTCAGCTTAAGATTCAGTTATTCTGTATAATTGTTAGGCTTACCTAGTCTTAAAGATTAAGTGTCGTCACAACATCCTACGGAGGGAAGTTGGGGTCGGAACAATAAGTTTTTAGTATGAAATGTTTTACCCCTTACCGGGCCTACTCAATACAAATTTAAATTAGTTAAATTTGAATGATAAGAAATCAGGATTTTTTTCCTTCCTATACAATATTCAAAATTTATTTACCAAAATTGTTAAAAATTTGCATATTACCTATTCTAAACAAGTTTTTCTTATCATTTATATACAATCCATTATTAGTGCCTTAAAATAGGGATTCTTTGCTTGAAAAGGGGTGTAACTGAAGGAAATAAAGTCCAATTTGTCCTTCAATTTAAATAAGACTCCTTCTAGTTATGTAATACCTATTTTAAGTCATAATTAGCGCAAGTCTTCTATCTCTTTGCTATAATTACCTATTTTAAGAAAAGAATAGTGTGTGGTACAACAACATACAAATTTAAAAAAAATTCATATAAATTTAAAACGAAATTTGATATATCTACAACAACATACATACTAAAAATAAATTTCATACAACTAATCAGATAGTATACAACTTATTTACAACTTATCTACAACTTTCATACGTCCCAGTTAAATACAATTACAACCTAAATGCAATTTTCATATAAATTTTATACAATATGTCATTTATATATATTTCGTATGTGGTGTGTTCTTCTACTTCTTCTTCGTATTTAAATCTAAAATTCAGCAAAATAAAATATAATCTTCACCAAATACCCTCAAAATCGAGATATGAACTCCATAGAATATTCTCAATCATTTGCAATAACACCCAATCCAAACAAATAATATTTTTTGAAAAATCTGAATTGGAAATCAAGGCCTCGAAGCTTTTTTAATGATTGTCAAAGCTGAAGAGTCAAACACCTTCAAAATTTATTGATTGATAATTTCAATTCGAACAATCGAGGCAAAAGTGACATTGACAAAGCAAATCACCGATTTCCTAGAATGTTAGAAACTCTGGACATGACAGAGAGTAATTAACATCCATCTGCTGCTAGCCCGCCATGGAAACACCAACAAGAAAAAGGGAAGCCCAGAAAAGATCCAAACTCTAGCCATGGCAAAATTCAGATTGATAAAAAATTAGTCTCTTTCTTCGCTATTGTTAGAGAAATTTATGAAATTTAGAAGAAAAAAACTTGTAGAATGAATCGGTCTAGAAAGAGGGTTGATTTCAAAGAGAAAAAGAGGAAAAAAGTACTGCGATTGGGAGATTTACTAAATTAATGGGCTAAAATCAAGGGAGACTAATTTAAAACTAATTTGTATGCAATTGATAAATTACATATAATCATGTAATTAAGTTAAGATTGATTAGGAAGGGTAAGTAAATTTCATATATGGTACAGATCGGTAAAAACCCCAAAAGAAATCTCCATTTGCATTCTAGAAATACAAAAGAGGACATATAGCTTTAAGATTATTCAGAAGTAGAAAGAAGATTACGCGGTTTATGCATGCTAAAAGAGTTGAAATCAGAAAATGACATGCAAAAGTCATACAGATTCTTCTTTGATTTCTTTATTAAACTTCTAGTGTGCCTCCGAAGCAAGATGATCCTCAATATTAAAAGCTTAATTATACGGTTTTCCTAAATCGACGAAAGATTCTCATTCACCGCTTTCACACAATATAAGTCTCTGCAGGATATCTTATCAATTCCATTATTGGATTAGGACCGAAACATCAATGAAGTCCGCACATATTACATAGAAGGAAAAAAATAATGTATTCTAATCTTTGTCACCAGTGACATGCAAGCAATTTAACCTTTAAGTGAAAAAGAATACGTTAAATAGAGCAAGGAAACAATCTACGAAAAAGAATATTTAAAAAAAAAGAAAAAAAGAGAGAGAGAAGAGAACAGTGATTGACATGGTCAAGTCTCCTTGGAGCAACGAACAGTTATCTGGTTCATTGCGTCTTTTGGCCAAACTTTTTGGAGGTTTGAAAGTAGAAATACCTTTTTTTTACTCTTGTTTTGGAATTGATTGGAGGTGTTTGGTAAAAACAAAGTGCTTTAAGCAATGATTGAAAGATTTTTTCCATACAGAAGAATAAAATTAGTTCTTATGTATAAAAATATTATGACGAATGGTTTATTAATAAAACTACCCCTTGCTTAAAAAGGGAATTAACGCTTTCCCCATCTTCTTCTTTGTCATGGATTTCTCTTGATCATTGTTTACCCTAAAATAACAATTAAAATTATATTATGGTTTAAGAATATAATATCACTCAATACTAATTGTTAAATGGGAAAGTAAATGATTGAATTAAACGGTAAAATAAAACAAACCAGTATGCAAGTTGAGCCTCGACCTCGAATTAGAGTACTCTAGAGGTGATAATAGTATAAGAACAGTCAAGAATGAATAACTCTGATGAACAGTAAGCAAGAACATAATAATTGTATAGCTTTTTCTCAGTGAATAATGATGATTACAAATGACTGGAATTCCTCTTTATATAGTATATGAATCCTAATTATGGCATTCTTCTAATTTCAGAAGGAAATCGTATAAACAACTGATTAACCGCTACTGATTTGATCCGTTTCGAGATTCACGCCACGATCCTCGACCAATCACGGATATCTCGCTCTTTCCGTTACCAAGCTATTCCGATATCACTCGAAGTCTATCTCTTCTGGCTTTAATTTAACCGACCTCGATCTAGAAAGAGGCTTCGTTTCGGACTCAATGTCTCAGCTCTTCGATGCAACGTCCCAGTGTCGATCAAATAGTAAAATCGGGTAGCCTCGATTTTTACCGTATACAAATAGTCCCCTCATTTCTTGGAATTTAATGATAAGAAACGATTTGAGCCTCGATTTTTCTATGACCTTGATAGATAATGATGTCATCCTCGTGACGTAAGCGATGGAAGTTGCCGAAACGTCATGTCACGACCCAAAATCTAACCATGGTCATGATGGAGCCTAACGTGTTACAAGGCAAGCCTATTTTCCAAAATATTACTACTAAATTAACTATATGAAATTAATAAAATATTTCCAACCTTTAAATTTTCATAAACTAAATAAACTCTAATATAATTAATATAAAGTTTGAAACGAACCCCAAACATCGGGTTGTCACTAAGTCATGAACGTCTAAAACTATGAACTAAGATATATAATTGTCTTAAAGAAGAGAATGATAAAAGGAGTAACAAGGTCCTACGGAGGCTAACAGCTACCTTGCAGTCTCCAAATATAGCCGGTTTGAACTCAACGATCGCCGTGCTCTAACTTACCTAGATCTGCTAATAAATTGCAGGGTGTAGTATGAGTACAACCGACTTAGTAGTAACAGAAATAACTAAGGGACTGAGTAATAGTGACGAGCTAAGCAAAACAATCCAATTATATATTTTTCACAATTTAAAAATAACACGAATAAACATGTAAATTTCATAACTCAGTAAATGCACAAATAAATTTAAAAGATAAATGCAACAACTGTTGATACTCAATTTTTCCTCAAATTATTTTCAAACTTGCATATAAGCTTTCAGAATCACTCTTTGCAGTAATCGAGATTTCATAATTTTTCGTATTTTTATCAAATCATTTTCATGGTTATTTAACATTTTTATGTTCCATAATTATACATAAGTGATGTTACAAACAATTTCAAATCATTTTCTAACTCAATAGGTCACTTATATCTTATTTTTAATTCTATTGGGATTTTATTATTTTATAAATTAGCCAATTGGACATTATCTAGCTATAATTATAGTAATTTTGCGATTATAGCCCAATTGTATACTTTATGCTATTTCAATTTGATAATTATTCATTTTTTATATTTGAAATTATTTAATTACCTTATTTTCATTTATTTAAACTCAATTTTATTTTTTATATAATTATTGGCTGTTTTTTATTAATTACTTATCTATTTTTGGGGTATTTAATAACTAGCCACATTTCATTTAAATTGTAGCCTGATTTTAAATCCCTACCCACCTAATTAACTAACGCAATTCGTACCCAGCCCAAACCCCATTAAATACCCGGCCCACCAGGATTCAATTTCGACCGTTGATCAAATTTGATCAACGGTCCAGATGTAACCTTCCTAATTTAACTCTAACCTAACCCCCCCCCCCCTCCGTCTCTTTTTCCTTCGAGACGGTTCCTCTCTCATCTCTCATCTCTCTGTCTCTCTCTATCTCTACAACTCTCTAGAAGTCTCTAGGACTTCATCTTCTCCGATGGGGTTCTGGTCGTCTTCTCCGGTGGATTCTCACCGGAATCTTGGTCCTCCATCATCTCTTGGCCACCTGCTTGCCTCTCACCTACTCAGTGACACTTTAAGCTCCTCAGATGCGCCTGGAGCGGTTCACTCACCTCCCTTTGGGTCTCTTGCCATTGCCGGCTTTCCCCGGCCATTTGAGTAAGTGTTGCAGTCTCCCTAACCTAAATCGATGCCATCTCTGAGGTTTTCCCTCTTTCTGGGTTCCACGAAACCCTAATCTTCTATATCTTAGATTTTTTCTTTTAAAATATGTTCTATGTTTACAATATCATGAAGCTTCTCTATGTTTCTCCGAGAAATTTTGTTCTTAGCAATTTCGAGAAACTAGGGTTTCTGTACCCTGTTCTCAAAACAATATTCCCTTTTTGATTTTAATCATCTATTCTATGTTTAAGCGATTATCTCATGATTTCTTGTTGTTTGAACTGTTATTGCTGAAACCCTAGTGTTCTAGGTTGATCCTTATTGTTTGACTACGTGTACTCATGTGTTCTTTATGACTTTCGCTTGATTCTGTCACGACCCGAAATCCCACCTTCGGGCCATGACTGCGTCTAACGTTGAACCCGCTAGACAAGCCAACGTTTGAACCAAGCAAACTCATTAACAACTAAAATAACCAAAATAACTAAGGCATCGATGGTCAATAATATGAAGGTTAACTAAATTCAAAATAAGATAGCAACTTCGCAATAAAACCCATATACATATCCCAGAACTGGTGTCACATACTCACGAACTGTCTATGAGATTACTGAATACAATGGTCTGAAAATAAGTATATATGACTGTCTTTGAAACTATAAAATAAGACAGAGCTGAAAGAGAAGGGTAGAAGGTGATGCCAAGGCCCACGAACATCTGCGGGTCTACCTCGACGTCTCCTGAGTGAACTGGTGGACCGTCAGTGCCCACTGGGCCCGGCTGCGAAGTCTACACAACATAAAGAAGTGCAGGTGCAGCATCAGTACAACCGACCCCATGCACTGAGTAAGTGTCGAGCCTAACCTCGGCAAAGCAGTGACGAGGCTAGGACCGACAACAATATATGTACCTGTGCAATTCTACATAATAACAGGAAAATATCGACGAAAATAAACAAGTAAAAGAAGATACGGGGAGAACATGTTGGGGGTAAAAGGGGCGACAAATACTAGCGCAGTAGATCAGGGGATAACTGAAAAGTGAAAGTATAAGCAGGAATTTAACATCTCAGAACATGCAATGAACAACAACAGGCACGACATGTCCCCTCGTGCGTTGTCTCACAATCACTCGGCACGGAATGTCCCCTCGTGCATAAATAACAACCACTCGGCATGGAATGTCCCCTCGTGCACTAAATAATAAACAATCGGCACGACATGTCCCCTCGTGCGATAAATAATAAACAATCGGCACGGTATGTCCCCTCGTGCGATAAATAATAAACAATCAGCACGGCATGTCCCCTCGTGCAATATATAATAAACAATCAGCACGACATTTCCCCTCGTGCGATAAATAATAAACAATCAACACGGCATGTCCCCTCGTGCGATATATAATAAACAATCAGCACAGCATGTCCCCTCGTGCGATATATAATAAACAATCAGCACGGCATGTCCCCTCATGCGATATATAATAAACAATCAGCACGGCATGTCCTCTCGTGCGATAAATAGTAAACGATCAACAATATAATGTGCAACTAACAATAATAAATCTCAAGTGTACAGAAATGCTCAATAAAATTCTATCGTCCCGGCAAGGGACTCAGCTATAACCAAACTCGCTCAGAAGTGTAATTTCAACAGTAAGAGCCTCAACTGAACAATTATTCAATAATTTCCCACGTCATGAAACAACATCAATGTAGCACTTCTAATCACTGATTATTCATAGTACAGAGAATATCAAGAACACGGTACAATTCATCACACTTGACTCACGGGCATGCTTGACCGCAACATATAGGTACTTGTCACCTCACCTATACGTTGGACATGAATTACACATAGCAAATAAGACTCTATACCTAATCCCTCAAGCTAAGGTTAGGCCAAACACTTACCTCGGCTCCAAAATGCAAGTCAAGCCTCAATCACAGCCTTTCCTCTCGAATCCAACTCCGGATCGATAATATCTAAACATAATTGATTTATGAACATCAATAGTTACTCAATAAACCAATTCCAAAGCCTAATTATACATTTTCTTTTATTCTTCCAAAAATACTAAAATTCGACCCCGGGCCCGCACGCTCGAATCCCGAAAATTCTCGAAGGAATCACTCACCCATAGCCTAAGGATAAAAAATATGAAGTTTCTACTTGAATTCATAGCATTAAACGGACAATACACAAATTTTCTCAAGAACCCTAAATTTACTACCCAATTCTTGATTTTCCATTAATTTAGTAGTAAACCCTTATTAATAATTCATGCATGAAACTAGTATTAGGAATAATTAACTTACCTTAACAGTAGCTAGGTCGTGGTGTGTTCTTCCCAAGCTCACAAGTCTCTAATGGAGTTTTTGGTATGAAGGGAACGATGAAATCCCGAGTTTTTTGCATCTTAAAACAGTCTGGCCTACAGGGATTCCGCACCTGCGGCTCGAGGACCGCACCTGCGGTCTCGCTCCTGCGAGTAGGGGCTTGCACCTGTGGAACTGGGCAAGAGGGGCTGGGGTCACACCTGCGGAGGGATTACCGCACCTGAGGACCTTTGTCCGCACCTGCGAGAAAGGGGGACCTCACCTGGGGTCGCACCTGCGATGCGACTGGGCAACCGCACCTGCGGTCACACCAGAAACAAGTGCGCCAGCAGCTATTTTAGTTTGTTTTTAGCCCCGTTTGGTGTCCGGGAGGCACCTGGGCCCACCCGAGCCCCCGTCCAAGTATACCAACAAGTCCTAAATCATAATACGGATTCGCTCGAGCCTTCGGAATACCCAAAACAATGCTAAATCTCATAATCACATCCCAAAACCCCTAAAATCCTAACTTAAGAAACTTCAAGTTCTTGTATCTATAACAATGCGTCGGACCGACCTATACAACTCATAATGACATCAAATTTTGCAGACAAGTCATAAATGACATAACGGGACTATTCCCGATCTCGGAATCACCTTCGGACCTCGATAACATAAAAATCACGCTCCAAACCAAATCTCAAATTTAAGGAAATCCTTATAACTTCATTAACCCTCAATTTCCCATTTTTGATCCGAAACACGTCAAATCAAGTCCGTTCCTTACCAAATTTCACATATAACTCAAATAACACATATTGAACCTGTTCCGGGCTCCGGAACCATAATACGGTCCCGGCAAGACAGGTTTCACATCGAGGTTCATTATCATAAGCCTTTATTTTTTTCAGAAAACAATTTACTTTAAAAATTCTTTTCTCGGACTTGGGTCCTCTGAATTCGATTCCGGGCATACGCCCAAGTCACATATTTTCCTACGAACCCTCTGGGACCGTCAAATCACGGGTCCAGGTGTGTTTACCAAAAATGTTGACCAAAGTCAACTTTATTCAATTAATTATCATAAATTTAACTCTTTATCAAGTTTCCACATAAAGGCTTCCCGGCTACGCGCCCGGGCTGCGCACTCACATCGAGGTGAGATTAACGGAGGCTTTCGGGGCCTCGGAACACAGTCATAATCAAATTTACATAGGATGACCATTTGGGTCATCGCAATCTCCACCTCTAAAACAAACGTTTGTCCTCCAACGGACATAGAAAGGTACCTGAATCGGGGAAAGGATGGGGATATCGGCCCTGCATTTCGGACTCGAACTCCCAGGTCGCTGCCTTAACATGCTGACCTCTCCACTTAACACGAACCAAAGGATAACTCTTTGATCTCAACTGACGAACATGTCGAGCCAATATGGCTACTGGCTCCTCCTCATAAGACAAATCCTTGTCCAACTGGACACCGCTGAAGTCAAGTACATAAGATGGATCCGCAATATACCTCCGGAGCATAGACACATGAAACACCGGGTGCACGACTGATAAGATCAGCGGCAAGGCAAGTCTGTAGGCCACCTCTCCTACCTTATCCAAAATCTCAAATGGACCAATGTACCTAGGGCTCCACTTGCCCTTCTTCCCGAACCTCATCACGCCCTTCATAGGCGACACTCGAAGAAATACCCGGTCTCCTACCATAAAGGCCAAATCTCGAACTCTACAATACGCATAACTCTTCTGCCTGGACTGAGATGTACGAAGTCTATCCTGAATATCTTCACCTTGTCCAAGGCTTCCTGGACTAGCTCGGAACCCAACAATCTAGCCTCTCCTGGCTCAAACCATCCGACTGGAGACCGACACCGTCTACCATACAACGCCTCATACGGAGCCATCTGAATGCTCGACTAATAGCTGTTGTTGTAGGCAAACTCAGCTAAAGGCAAGAATTGGTCCCCTGAACCACCAAAATCAATAACACAAGCCCGCAACATATCCTCCAAAATCTGAATAGTACGCTCAGACTGTCCGTCCGTCTGAGGATGAAATGCTGTGCTCAAATTAATTTGTGTGCCCAACTCTCGCTGAAATACTCTCCAGAAATGAGAGGTAAACTGAGTACCTCTGTCTGATATAATGGATAAGGGCACACCATGCAATCGAAAAACCTCTCTCATATATATCTTTGCCAACTTCTCCGCTAAATATGAAACTGATACCGGAATGAAGTGTGCTGACTTTGTCAGCCTATCCACAACAACCCAAACCGCATCAAACATCCTCTGAGTCCGTCGGAGTCCAACTACAAAGTCCATGGTGACACGCTCCCACTTCCACTCAGGAAGCTGAATCTGCTACATCAAACCACCGGGTCTCTGGTGCTCGTACTTAACCTGCTGACAGTTCAAGCACCGAGCTACATAAGCTATAATATCCTTCTTCATCCTCCGCCACCAATAGTGCTGCCGCAAGTCCTGGTACATCTTTGCGGCACCCGGATAAATGGAATACCGGGAACTATGGGCCTCCTGAAGTATCAACTCACGAATACCATCAACATCAGGTACACAAATACGGCCCTGCATCCGCAGAACTCCTTCATCATCAATCGTAACCTTCTTGGCACCTCCGTGCCGGACTGTATCTCTAAGAACACATAAATGACGATCATCATACTGCTTGGCCCGAATACGATCATACAATGAAGAACGGGCCACAGTATGGGACAATATACTGCCATTCTCAGAAACCTCCAACCTCACAAATCGGTTGGCTAAAGCCTGAACATCTAACACAAGAGGTCGCTCCTCGACTGATAAATAAGCTAGACTGCCCATACTGATTGACTTCCGGCTCAAAGCATCGGCCACCACATTGGCCTTCCCCGGATGATAAAGAATGGTAATATCATAATCCTTCAGTAACTCTAACCACCTTCTCTGCCTCATGTTCAACTCCTTTTTCCTGAATAGATACTGTAAACTCTTATGATCTGTAAACACCTCACAAGGCACACCATACAAGTAATGCCTCCAGATCTTCAATGCATGAACAATAGCTGCAAGCTCCAGATCATGAACGGGATAGTTCTTCTCATGAATCTTCAACTGACGAGAAGCATAGGCTATAACTTTGCCATCCTGCATCAACACTGCACCAAGCCCAACCCGTGACGCATCACAATACACGGTATACAGTCCTGAACCTATGGGCAAAACTAACACTGGTGATGTGGTCAAGGCCGTCTTGAGCTTCTGAAAGCTGGCCTCACACTCATCCGACCACCTGAACTGGTCACACTTCTGGGTCAACCTGGTCATCGGGGCTGCAATAGATGAAAATCCCTCCACAAATCGGCAATAATAACCTGCTAAGCCCAAGAAACTCCAAATCTCTGTAGCTGAAGTGGGTCTCGGCCAATTTTTGATTGCCGAAATCTTCTTGGGATCTACCTGAATACCCTCTGCCAACACAATATGGCCCAGAAATGCCACCGAACTCAACCAGAACACACACTTGGAAAATTTGGCATACAACTGACTATCCCTCAGAGTCTGGAGGACGACTCTAAGGTGATGCTCGTGCTCCTCTCGGCTACGAGAGTATTTCAATATGTCATCAATGACAACAATAACGAACGAGTCCAAATAAGGCCTGAACACTCGGTTCATCAACTCTATAAAAGCAGCGGGGGCATTTGTCAACCCGAATGACATCACCAAAAACTCATAATGCCCATAACGAGTGCGAAAGGCTATCTTAGGAACATCNGCTTATTCTTGATAGTAACCTTTTTCAGCTGCCGGTTGTCAATACACATCCTCATTGAGCCATCTTTTTTCTTGACAAACAACACTGGGGCACCCCAAGGAGAAACACTAGGCCTAATGAAGCCTTTATCCAACAAATCCTGCAACTGCTCCTTCAATTCCTTCAACTCTGGCGGGGCCATACGATACGGCGGAATAGAAATGGGCTGAGTGCCCTGAGCCACCTCAATACAAAAGTCAATATCCCTGTCGGGTGGCATACCCGGCAGGTGAGCAGGGAAAACCTCTGGGAACTCACGAACCACAGGTACAGACTCCATAGAAGGAACCTCAGCACTAGAATCACGAACATAGGCCAAATAGGCCAAACAACCCTTCTCGACCATACACCGAGCCTTCATATAAGAAATAACTCTGCCAGAAGAATGACTAGGAGTCCCTCTCCACTCCGAACGAGGTACTCCTGGTAAGGCTAAGGTCAATGTCTTGGCATGACAGTCCAGAATAACATGATAGGGAGATAGCCAATCTATCCCCAATATAACATCAAAGTCCACCATATCCAGAAGAAAAAGATCAACCCGAGTATCCATACCACCAATAACTACTAAGCAAGCACGGTAGACTCGATCTACCACAATAGAATCACCCACCGGGGTAGACACATATACAAGAGCACTCAGGGAATCACGGGACATGCTCAAATAAGGGGCAAAATATGAAGACACATAAGAGAAAGTAGAACCCGGATCGAATAATACCGAAGAATCTCGACTGCAAACTAATACCGTACCTGTGATAACTGCGTCAGAGGCCTCAGCCTCAGACCTGTCCGAGATAGCATAGCATCGGGGCGGAGCCCCTCCAACATGCACATCGCTGGGTCTACCTGCTACGGGCTGACCCCTACCTCTCATGACCTGCCCTCCACCTCTATGAGTCTGACCTCCACCTCTAGCACCACGACTACCCCTAGCTGGCTGATGGGGCGAGGGTGCACCTGATGTGGGAACCATGGCACGGGAACCCTGATACTGAGAACCACCAAAACCTCGGGGGAAAAACCTCGAAATATGCCCCATACCACCGCAAGTGTAGAAAGTCTTTGGCTGTTGAGAATACTGACCCTGTAACTGTTCCTGACGACCAGAATGACCACCCTGCAGACTCTGAATCGGTGGTGCACTGATGGGAGCTGATGATGCACTGCGGGATGCCTGGAGTGCTGACTGATAAGGCCTAGGGGGATGACCTCTGCCAAAGGAATCTCTACCTCCAGACGAGGCACCACTGAAATGGCCAAAATGACGAGGTCTCTTGTCAGACCCCTGACCACCACCCTGGGATAATACCATCTCAATGCGTCTTGCTACATCAGCTTCATCCTAGAAGGAGATATCAGTACCCGTCTCCTTGGCCATCTGAAGTCTGATAGGCTGAGCTAGGCCCTCAATAAATCTTCGAACCCTCTCCCGATCAGTGGGAAGTATCATAAGTGCATGCCTGGCTAGAGTGATGAACCTGGTCTCGTACTGAGTGATAGACATAGACCCCTGCTAGAGGCGCTCAAACTACCTCCGAAGATCCTCTCGCTGAGTAATGGGAAGAAACTTCCCCAAGAATAACTCGGAGAACTGAGCCCAAGTCAATGGTGCAAACCTAGCTGGTCTGGTCAGGCAATAGTCTCTCTACCAAGTCTTAGCGGAACCCGAAATGCAGCAAAGTCAACTCCATTGGACTCCACAACGCCCATGTTCCGAAGAACCTCATAACAGTTGTCTAAACAATCCTGGGGATCCTCTGATGGTGCACCAGCAAAAGTAGCAGTGAATAACTTGGTGAACCGATCCAGTCTCCATAGAGCATCTGCTGACATAGCTGCACCCTTGGCTTTTGGTGCCACAATACCCGGCTGAGCTACTCCAGCTGTCTGAGGTGCTGGAGCCTAAAACTGAGTGGCAAACTGCTCTGGGGTGTGAATAACAGGAGTCTGGGTCCCTCTTTCAGCCTGAGAACCAGCTGGTGCAGTAGGAAGAAAATCGTCCTGAACCACACTTTCCATAAGTCCAACTAAGCGGACTAGAGCGTCCTGAAGCACTGGGGTGGCAAAGAACCCCTCTGGGACCTGAGCAGGTCCAACTGGGACTGTCTGAGTAGGAACCTCACCGGCAAAGTCTACCTGTGGGTCCTCTACTGGGGATGCTTCTCTGGGTTGAACCCTGGCCCTGCCTCGGCCTCGGCCCCTCGAAGGAGCTACAATAGGAGGATCAGGCTGCTGGTCGGTCGATTTGGAAGCACGCGTCCTCGCCATCTGGGAGAGAGTAGGATAGAGACTCAATTAGTATTTATAATTTAAATGGCATGACAGAGAATGAAAGATATGAAGTTATTCCTAACTTTGCATCCTCTGGGGGATAAGTACAGACGTCTCCATACCGATCCCTCAGACTCTACCAAGTTTGTCCGTGAGTTGTGAGACCTAAGCAACCTAGGTCTCTGATACCAACTTGTCACGACCCGAAATCCCACCTTCGGGCCATGACTGCGTCTAACGTTGAACCCGCTAGACAAGCNACCAAGTTTGTCCGTGAGTTGTGAGACCTAAGCAACCTAGGTCTCTGATACCAACTTGTCACGACCCGAAATCCCACCTTCGGGCCATGACTGCGTCTAACGTTGAACTCGCTAGACAAGCCAGTGTTTGAACCAAGCAAACTCATTAACAACTAAAATAACCAAGATAACTAAGGCATCGATGGTCAACAATATGAAGGTTAACTAAATTCAAAATAAGATAGCAACTTCGCAATAAAACCCATACACATATCCCAGAACTGGTGTCACATACTCACGAACTGTCTATGAGACTACTGAATACAATGGTCTGAAAATAAGTATATATGACTGTCTCTGAAACTATAAAATAAGAAAGAACTGAAAGAGAAGGGTAGAAAGTGACGCCAAGGCCCACGAACGTCTGCGGGTCTACCTCGAGGTCTCCTGAGTGAACTGGTAGAATGCTCTATCCGTCAGTGCCCATCGGGTCCAGCTGTGAAGTCTGCACAACATAAAGAAGTGCAGGTGCAACATCAGTACAACCGACCCCATGTACTGAGTAAGTGACGAGCCTAACCTCGGCGAAGTAGTGATGAGGCTAGGACCGATTACAGTATATGTACCTGTGCAATTCTACATAATAACATGAAAATATCGACGGAAATAAACAAGTACAAGCAGATACAGGGAGAACATGCTGGGGGTAAAAGGGGCGACAAATACTAGCGCAGCAGATCAAGGGATAACTGAAAAGTGAAAGTATAAGAAGTAATTTAACATCTCAGAACAGGCAATGAACAACAACAGGCACGACATGTCCCCTCGTGCGTAGTCTCACCATCACTCGGCACGGAATATCCCCTCGTGCATAAATAACAACCACTCGGCACGGAATGTCCCCTCGTGCGCTAAATAATAAACAATCGGCACGGCATGTCCCCTCGTGCGATAAATAATAAACAATCAGCACGGTATGTCCCCTCGTGCGAGATATATAATAAACAATCAGCACGGCGTGTCCCCTCGTGCGATAAATAATAAACAATCAGCACGGTATGTCCCCTCGTGCGAGATATATAATAAACAATCAGCACGGCGTGTCCCCTCGTGCGATAAATAATAAACAATCAGCACGGTATGTCCCCTCGTGCGATATATATAATAAACAATCAGCACGGCTTGTCCCCTCGTGCGATAAATAATAAACAATCAACACAGCATGTCCCCTCGTGCGATATATAATAAACAATCAGCACGGCGTGTCCCCTCGTGCGATAAATAATAAACAATCAACACGACATGTCCCCTCGTGCGATATATAATAAACAATCAGCACGGCATGTCCCCTCGTGCGATATATAATAAACAATCAGCACGACATGTCCCTCGTGCGATAAATAGTAAATAATCAACAATATAATGTGCAACTAACAATAAGAAATCTCAAGTCTACAGAAATGCTCAATAAAATTCTATCGTCCCGACAAGGGACTCAGCTATAACAAAACTCGCTCAGAAGTGTAATTTCAACAGTAAGAGCCTCAACTGAAAAATTATTCAATAATTTCCCACGTCATGAAACATCATCAATGTATCACTTCTAATCACCGATTATTCATAGTACAGAGAATATCAAGAACACGGTACAATTCATCACAATTGACTCACTGGCATGCTTGACCGCAACATATAGGTACTCATCACCTCACCTATACGTTGGACATGAATTACACATAGCAAATACGACTCTATACCTAATCCCTCAAGCTAAGTATGGCCAAACACTTATCTCAGCTTCAAAATTCAAGTCAAGCCTCAATCACAACCTTTCCTCTCGAATCCAACTTCGAATCAATAATATCTAGACATAATTGGTTTATTAACATCAATAGTTACTCAATAAACCAATTCCAAAGCCTAATTATACATTTTCTTTTATTCTTCGAAAAATACTAAAATTCGACCCCAGGCCCGCGCGCTCGAATCTCGAAAATTTTCGAAGGAATCACTCACCCATAGCCTAAGGATCATAAATATGAAGTTTCTACTTGAATTCATATAATTAAACGGACAATACGCAAATTTTCTCAAGAACCCTAAATTTACTACCCTATTCTTGATTTTCCATTAATTTAGTAGTAAACCCTTATTAATAATTCATGCATGAAACTAGTATTAGGAAGGAATTAACTTACCTTAACAGTAGCTAGGTCGTGGTGTGTTCTTCCCAAGCTCACAAGTCTCTAATGGAGTTTTTGGTATGAAGGGAATGAAGAAATCCCGAGTTTTTTGCATTTAAAAACAGTCTGGCCTACAAGGATTCCGCACCTGCGGCTAGAGGACCGCACCTGCGGTCTCGCTGCTGCGAGCACGGGCTCGCACCTGCGGAACTTGGCAAGAGGGGCTGGGGTTGCACCTGCGGAGGGATTACCGCACCTGCGGTTCCGCTCTTGCGGAACTTTGTCCGCACCTGCGAGAAAAAGGGATCTCACCTAGGGTCGCACCTGCGATGCTTGGGACCGCAGGAGCGGTCCCGCACCTACGACTGGGCAATCCCACCTGCGGTCACACAATAAACAGGTGCACCAACAACTATTTTAGCTGGGTTTTAGCCCCGTTTGGTGTCCAGGCACCTGGGCCCACCCGAGCCCCCGTCCAAATATACCAACAAGTCCTAAATCATAATACGGACTCGCTCAATCCTTTGGAACACCCAAAACAACGGTAAATCTCAAAATCACATCCCAAAACCCTTAAAATCCTAACTTAAGAAACTTCAAGTTCTTGATTCTATAACAATGTGCCGGACTGACCTATACAACTCAGAATGACATCAAATTTTATAGACAAGTCATAAATGACATAACGGGACTATTCCCGGTCTCTGAATCACCTTCGGACCTAGATAACATAAAAATCACGCTCCAAACCAAATCTCAAATTTAAGGAAATCCTTATAACTTCATTAACCCTTAATTTCCCATTTTTGATCCGAAACACGTCAAATCAAGTCCATTCCTTACCAAATTTCACAGATAACTCAAATAATACATATTAAACCTGTTCCAGGCTCCGGAACCATAATACGGGTCCGACAAGACAGGTTTCACATCGAGGTTCATTTTCATAAGCCTTTATTATTTTCAGAAAATAATTTTCTTTAAAAATTCATTTCTCGGACTTAGGTCCTCTGAATTTGATTCCGGGCATACGCCTAAGTCCCATATTTTCCTACGGACCCTCCGAGACCGTCAAATCACGGGTCCGGGTTCGTTTATAAAAAATGTTGACCAAAGTCAACTTTATACAATTAATTATCATAAATTCAACTCTTTATCAAGTTTCCACATAAAGGCTTCACGGCTACGGGCCCGGGATGTGCACGCACATCGAGGTGAGATTAACGGAGGCTTTTCGGGCCTCGAAACACAGTCATAATCAAATTTACATAGGTTGACCTTTTGGGTCATCACAGATTCATTGTTATGACCTCTTCCTGTTGATTTCTATGTGTATATCTTCGTGTCAATCAGTGACTGCTATCTAAATGTTTGAAAACTCTAACCTCTACCCTACTGGCTGTCTACTTGATTGATTTATATTGATCCTTTTATGTAAGAATCCCCAGGCCTGTGATGCTTTCCTTGAATAGTTGATTCTGTATGTCCTTTGTAATTCTGTACCCATTTCTTTGACTACTTTCCACACTTATATAATACTTTCCTTAACTATATCGGATTCCCTATAATTGTAATTGCTTCCAAGATTCTTTCAGTTGATTTTCAAAATTAATACCCTAGTTTACCTTATAAATATAATGTTAGTTCAACTTTCCTTAATTATATACTATGTATTTGGCTCTTATTATGTGCTATATGATTTTCTTGTCTCAAATGAAGCGAAATCAGTCTTATGAATTGATTTCCTTTCCTTATTTAGCCCTAGCTACACCGTTTGAACTTGACTCCTTAATTAAAGGAGTCCAGTAACTTAATTGATACTAATTGTTTGTTATTTCCATAATTATGCACTCTTTGCCTATGTGACTGCTCGTTTTTTCAATCTATATATACCCTGTCTTCTCCCTTTATACACACAGACTCTGGACACACTCTTGACTGACACTTACACTAATCTCGCACACAAAACACTGAGTACATTGCTCTGAACTTTCTGTGTTTTCATACACATCTCTTCTTGCTCTTTACAACTATTACTGACTACTCAGTCGGCTTAAAGCCAAGACTGAGTAATCACTGCTCTCTTATTCTGCATACTGTTGTTTCTGCTCTATCTCTTTGCATTTTGCTATTCCTAACTAGTCGACTGGTATGTCTCTAAGTTAGTTTATAGTAACTCTATACAATATGCTCCAGTTCTTGTTTATTTACTTACTATTCCTTATGTATTTTATCATGTGGTTCTACTGCCTACCATGTAATTAGCTTAACCCCATCATGTCTTTCCCTGTTGTTAAGTCTAAACATGTATCCAGCTTCCATGTGTTTTCCCTGTAATTGTGTCTGCATACTACTATCCATCTCTTTCTCTTAGTCTGATATGCCTCATGTTCATTATGTGACTCTGGCATGCTCATTTGGTTATAGGTTACTGTTTCTTACCTTGACTTGACTATTGTTATATGCTTTCATTCATGTCTAACTCCCTAGGTTATGAACTTGCCTCTATAATTACTTGAATGCTATACAAACTTGCCTCTGCTAATCTATGATGTTTTGTGACAATTGTGTGATAACTGTATGACTACTATGTGATAACTATGAGAACCTGTAACGTGGATCTAATGTTGATGACAAAGTCCAACTCCTTGCCCCCTGTTGTGTGTGCTCTTTCTTGAGTTCCATGTACTGGTTGTGATTGTATTTCTTCCCTCTTTTATAAACTGTTTTTCTCACAAAATCCTTTATCACTTTTTTTCTAAAGTTATTTTCAAAGTACTGATGTTTCAAACTACTCTTTTCAAACTCAAAGAATTCTCTTTTAAACTCCAAGCACTTCCCACTACTCTTAGACTTTAGGTTCAGCCCCCTTCGTGTGAGTATTGCCTTGGGGACCTTGAGTACCCATTGAACTTTGACACACAAGGCTGACACTCTACACTGCACTTACTCATCCTTGGCTAGGGTACCTGGGTGTGAAGCACTGTCCAAGATCTTCTGAGGTCCTTAGAGACTATGACACACTTGGGTTGTAGACTATGGCATCTGGCAAGTGGATTTGGTACTTGGGCCTATTGTTAGACTCTCTATAGTATAGCTTCTTGATTTTTCCTATTCAGTTGTGTAATTCATGTTATGCGGGTCTGTAATAATTATTTGTAAACTAACTCCGGGGCTGGATAGTGAAAAGGGTGGGATTATGCATGTTTAGTTTAAATCCGGGTACAAACCATGTTTAGGATTTACTTCACCTATGTGCGCAATAGAAATCCTGTTTAATACATATTTTCCATGCATTAGTAAATCATGTTTTAGGCTTCTTTACTTCAACATCTCATCACACTCATGATCACTTAGCAAATCATGTTAACTACCAGTAATAGGCTGTTACAATTACTGTCCCCCTTAGAAATCCTGTCCTAGTTAAATAACATAAACAATGGTTGCCACAATGACAGTGCCTCTGCATATACATAAACGTTGCATATAGAAATCCTGTTTTAGGTTCGTAATAATAATCAATTATCAATATTTGCATTAGCTATCCTGTTACCTTGGGAATTTACTCTCAGTATGCCTATATTTAAATATTGTACTAAGCATACCCCTAAGAGCATCTAGAATTCACGTGATAGGATCATCAACTTAAATCACGTTTTTGTATGTTTTGGTTAATAAGTAAAATATCGTTAAAATAAGTATTTCTGATTTCTGCAGATGTTTGTGTATTTAGGAAAGCATGTTTAGGTTTGCCTACATTACGCCTGCATTTTATATACCATGCCTATAGGACTTGCATCCATCATACTCACATAATCACCTGTTCACTAGAGCTAAACCTAAAGAAGTGCATTTTGTATGTCTATTAAAATAGTATCTAGAACATTTCAGACGCCTAGGCAAACTCTAGGACCCTAATATAAATCAGAAACTCTTTGCACATTGCTTGCTAACCACATTGGTCTAAAATTAGTCATATACTTCTTCTGTAACTCATTAATCCCGCTGCCTTAATGTTGTATTCACACCTAAAATCCTGCCTTAGGTTCTGAAACTCGAGACTCCTTTATGTGCTTGAGTCGTGTTATTTACGTGTACAACCTGTGGAGGGATTTATGAGCCCATATTTGCTTTTGTATGCTTTCTCAATATGTAGTCCTAACTGTTATTGTATGTCTCTTAGAGTTTATCCTTTAAACCTAGGAGTCAGCCTAATGCTTGCCTTGTAGGAGTAGTAGTCCTAAACACCCTCTAGGACAGATAGGATGGGACGTGTAATAGCACGCAATAAGCTTCGTGACCAACACACGCGTTTTAAATACCTTAACGGGGTGGGAAGGGTAGAATATGGATATGATGACTAGAGCGCTAATACCACGTGTAGCCCCTCTTCGAGGCGTGACATACCGGGTATTGCATTAATGTGATCCATATTACTTTAAAACCTAGGACATTTCCATTCAAATGATTTTACTTTGTTGTTCTTTAAATTTCTTTTAACTTCAGTCTTTATTTGAAATCCCCTCTTACCTGAGCCTTGCTTGTCATTTGTTTACTGTCCAAATTCACAAAACTACTTGACTGGGACCCACAGTTGTGGATCTTGAGGGGTGCCTAATACCTTCCCCTTTGGATAATTTCAAGCCCTTACCCAATCTCTGGTAATGCAAACTTGTTCATGAGTTATGTATCTTAGGTGCCCTAACGCACCGTAAAATCGTTAGGTGGAAACTCTTCCTTAAACCTTTTCCTTTAAGGAGTTGTCCAGAATGTCATGAAGCCCGATCTTCGCGTACCTAACCCGTGCGAGAAAAAAAAGAGGGGCGCGATAGCATGGCGACTCTCCTGGGGAAGTTCCCTAGGCTTTTACCATTACAAGTTGATTTTTGAATTTGAACCATTAATTTTGTTAAATGCTTGCACCTTTTCCTCTTCCCCATTATATGCTATTATCTGTTTAGTTTTTCGCAAGTATTTATCTCACCTGAACGAAACTGACATATCTTCATGTTTTCTTTGTAACCGCTTTCCATTGTAACTGTTGTATTTTCTTTCTTTATCGCTTTCCTCAACGTGAAAATACATGCCTATTTGTTTAAATGTTATTTATTGCATATCATGCTCCGCATTCATACTCCACTCGTGCCAAACATAATCCTATAGCAACGCTTACAATGAGTGGTTGCGCTATTCCAATATTACTACCCCCTAAATTCGGAAAGACGTATTTGCGGTAAAACTAGTCGATCAGCGGTGCAGTCGACAGTTCTGTGCCTTCCCCCTTGAGTCGTCTGCTCAAGGGTACCGGTCTAAAACCCATAGAAACCTTACTCTATTATAATGTTGCATGCATCATGGTCAAACCTAGCCAGGCTAATGTGTAGTCCGCACAATAGCCTTTGAGGTAGCCTTGTCCAAAGTCCATTAGGTTTTCATGGAACCCAAACGGACGCCATCACGTTCTGTGCATTTATTTGGGGAACTAAATGCTCATGCTAATTATTGATGTTAAATAGTCAAGTCTGGTGGGGGTAAGGGCCTAACCCTCTTTGTTTTGCAGAAATGAGGCACGAAATCCCCAGATTCGGCATGGTCGCCAATATCCACCCCAAATTGTTAAACTGGTTGGAGGATCTTCACTCCAACGACAAAACACTCGTCAGGAAACACTTGGGCAACCTGCTCTTTCTTTTGGATTTTCAGCCTAACAAAATGATGATAGAGGCTGCTACTTTATTCTGGGATTGCGATCGGTCGGTATTCCGCTTCGGAAACAATGATATGACACTGCTGGAATAAATAGGAGGTTTGGCCGGTTTGGCTTGGGAATCTCCAGGGTTGCTGATGCTTGAGAATCGCACATGCCGAGGTTTTCTAAAAATGTTGGGTCTAAAGAAAAATCCGGACTTGGTATGTCTAAAGGATTCGTATATCCCTTTTGATTACTTGTACGAAAGGTTCGGTCATAGCAAATCATACCGCACCTATCAGGAGGAGTTCTCCCTCACTTCTCTAGGGCACATCCATTGCCGAGTGTTTGCTTTCATGGTTTGTTTCCTGGGTTTAATGGTGTTCCCGACAAAGAAGGAGAGTATTCACACTAGGTTGGACATGGTCACTAAGACTTTAATAGAAGGGATCAACGGACAGGATTTCAGCATTGTGCCTATGATCATTGCAGACATGTACCGAGCCTTAGAAAAGTGTCAACGGGGAGCAAAACACTTCGAAGGTTTCAACTTACTGCTTCAACTTTGGCTCACTGAACACCTACAAAGAGGTGACTACCGACAAGACATCCATCGAAGAATCTAAGATGACCATATCGCTTTCCACCACCCAAAGCGAATGAACTATATTCCAGGCATGTTCGCTCAGCCGGAAAATGTCGAGGGATAGGTTGAGTTACTGGGAAATTTGACCGAGGACCAGATTCAGTGGATGTTTGAATGGTTCCCAACGGACGAATTTATCATCCGATCCTAAGACGCTTCATTTCTAATATTGATTGGTCTGAGGGGAACGTACCCTTACGTCCGTCTCCGAGTTATGAGGCAAGCAGGGAGGAGGCAGGTTATACCTAGGGTTGAGAAGATGAGACATCTTCGAGCAGACTTCCAGGATGACGACAACCCTCACAAGTGCCAATCCCAGCTTTTGTGGAACTGCAAGATTGTACTTGAGAAAGACACCATCGAGCCAGACATGTATCATGCCGGTTGTAATCCTTTCTATCTAAGTTGGTTAGAAGAAGATATGGAGGGTCAATTCGAGCCAGGATTCGCTCAGGGTCACCAGGTCATAGATGAGAAGGCCGAAGCACAAGTTAAATTCAACAATCTACGCAAGCAGCTCCGTGAATGTGAGCATAATCACCACCAGATACATGAGTCCAGCAAAAAGCTGATTGAGGAATGGAAGGATATGGCTATCAGCTCCAACAAGAGGCTAGGGTACTTGGAGCGTGGTATAGTCGATCTGGAGGAAAAGTTCATCAAGAGGATCGAGGACTGCAAAAAGGCTGAAGGAGCCGAAAGAGGATATCTAGCCAGGACTACTTGCTGCTGGGACTTCGCGAGTTGGGAAAGCTGATCGAAGGGAGCAGGAATGCTGAATCTGGGGAAGGTCCTTCTGGGACCAAGTAAATAGAGGTGTCCTTCATTTTCTCTCTTTTGATGTAATAAGGCCATTGTCCATTAGTGACTTTTATTTTTCGCATATTTAGAGTTGTTTTTATCATCAATAAAATGAGGCATTTAGCATTTCAAGTTCTCCAAATTAATTTGTTGCTAGGCCTACCTCGGGCACAAAGAGGTTCCCCAAATTAGGATGTATTTTACATTTTCTCATTACGTGTTTAAATTACCGCAATATGTTTTATAATCCTCACTGACTTCGTTACCTTTTTGTTTTTCCTTTATTAATTATTCCCCTCCCCAAAGGTTAGTTCGTGCATTCTGGCATCATCAGTCTATTGCACAAGATCCAAGGGCCCTCCTCCTACTCCTCCCAGGGGAAAAACAAAGGCAAAAGTAATATGGAAGAATCCAGCGGTGCCAGACAAGAGAATAGGGTTGAACGGGTAGAGGCCACTGACGGCCGGGGTATCCAGGTTTTGCATGAGAACATGTCACCATTGGAACAAAAGTTGCTGAAATTTCAAGAAGAGCTTGATCAGGTCCGGAATCTGGCCAATCT
The DNA here is from genome assembly GCA_005239495.1 of Nicotiana undulata. Taxonomy (NCBI): domain Eukaryota; kingdom Viridiplantae; phylum Streptophyta; class Magnoliopsida; order Solanales; family Solanaceae; genus Nicotiana; species Nicotiana undulata. The sequence continues at coordinate 27,746 of ML248735.1, forward strand.
GTCCTTTTCCCTCAATGTCCCTGACGTCACCCCTACACCTCCACAAAATATCCCAAAACAGACAAATCACCCTGCAAATCACCTTCACGCCACTCCCCCAAAGAGCCAAACCCTCCCAGCACAGTGCAACACTTTCCACAACACTCCGCCTCCACCCTCGGAACCTCAGACTCACACAAAAGATCATCTCTTTGCCTACAACAATCCCATCTACGTGGAGACTGTGACTCACTCCACCCCACCTGTCACACATACGTCTGAGTCCGATGAGAAAGACCTGCTTATCAAGAATCTGGCTGAGGAACTTAGGAAGTTGACTAGCCGAGTCCAGGGTGTTGAAGGAGTCAAGGGGATCGAAGGTCCAAACTATGAAGACCTCTACATATAGCCTGATGTCGAACTGCCCGAGGGGTACAAACCTCCAAAGTTCGAGATGTTTGATGGCATCGGTGATCCAAGGGTCCACCTGAAGACCTATTGTGACAAATTGGTTGGCGTAGAAAAAGACGAAAGGATCCGCATGAAGCTATTTATGAGGAGTTTGAAGGGAGACGCACTATCTTGGTATATCAGCCAAGACCCCAAGAAGTGGTCCAACTGGGTAGGTATGGCCACAGATTTCATGGACCTGTTTAGATTCAACACGGAGAATGCACCATATGTGTTATATATTCAGAACTTGAGGAAGAAACCCACATAAACCTTTCGCGAGTATGCTACTCGTTGGAGTTCGGAAGCTGCCAAAGTTAGGCCTGCCTTAGAGGAAGAACAGATGAACAAATTCTTTGTTCGGGCTCAGGACCCGCAATACTATGAACGACTGATGATGGTTGAGGGTCAAAAGTTCTCCGACAATATCAAATTGGGAGAGCGGATTGAAGAAGGTATCAAGAATGGTATGGTTACTAACTTTGAAGCTTTTCAGGCAACTAATAAAGCTCTGCAGTCTGGTGGTGTGTCCAGAAAGAAGGATGTGGGAGTCGTGATAGTTGCACAACAAGCCGAAATCCCCGCCTAAATACTAGGTCTATCTCGCACCTCCATTCACATATCAACCCATTCCAAATTACCAAGCACCCTCACCTTCATATCAAACTCCACCATCCACGTACCAAGCTCCACAACCTACATATCAACCCACTTCACCCAAATACTCCCAACCCGCTCCCGTCTACAACACCTATAACTCCCATCCATCTCACTACCAGTCGCCCCCTACCCGTCAAAACTTCCCTAGGCCTCGCCCTAACTTTGATCGTCGCCCTCCAAAACAATACACCGCCATAGCCGAGCCCATTGACCAACTGTATGTAAAGCTCAAAGCTTATGTCACACCTATCCCTGTTGTCACCCCTGAGAACCCTTCTCAGTGGGTTAACCCCAAACAAATCATGTGCATACCATTCTGGCATGAAAGGACACATCATTGATGAATGCCGCTCTTTGAAGGATAAGATACATACCCTTATTGATAAGAAGATTATTGTGGACAAGGAATCCACTCCGAACGTCCGTAACAATCCTTTACCAGACCATAAGGGCGGAGGTATCCATATGATTGAGATAGAAGATGATGCCATTCGGCCTGAAGAATGCAGGGGCCACCTACATGAGGGCTATGACTACTATATTCCATGACATGATTCACAAAGACATTGAGGTGTATGTGGACGATGTCATTATCAAATCAAAGAAAGCTGCTAATCACATGGAAGATTTGAGGAAGTTCTTCAATAGGTTAAGAAAATACAATCTGAAACTGAACCCTGCGAAGTGTGCATTCGGGGTTTCTGCTGGGCAATTACTGGGGTTCATTGTAAGTCGCCGGGGAATAGAATTGGATCCATCCAAAGTCAAAGCCATTCAGGAATTTCCATCACCGAATAACAAGAAGGATGTTATGAGTTTCCTAGGGAGACTTAATTACATCAGCCAATTCATAGCACAATCCACAGTCATTTGTGAACCGATCTTCAAGATGCTAAAGAAGTATTCCGCAACCAAGTGGATCGAAGATTGTCAAAAGGCCTTCGACAGAATCAAGGAGTACCTCTCAACACCACCAGTCCTGGTACCACCTGAGCCAGGTAGACCTCTGTTACTCTACCTTGCAATGCTAGACGGAGCTTTTAGTTGCGTTCTTGAGAAACACAATGAAAGAGGAAGAACGGAGCAAGCAATATACTACCTCAGCAAGAAGTTCACTCCGTATGAGGTCCGGTATTCTTTATTAGAGCGCACTTGCTGTGCTTTGACTTGGGTCGCCCAGAAGCTAAGGCATTACTTCTGTGCCTACACCACATACCTCATATCCAGGATGGATCCACTAAAGTCGTCTTTCAGAAGCCCATGCCTACTAACAAGCTAGCCAAATGGCAAATCCTGTTGAGCAAGTTTGACATTATTTACATAACTCAAAAGGCTGTCAAAGGACAGGCATTAGCAGATCATCTTGCTGAAAATCCTGTGGACGGAGAATACGAATCATTGAAATCGTATTTTCCCCATGAAGAGGTATCATTCGTAGGAGAAGACATTGCAGAATCCTACGACGGTTGGAGGATGTTCTTTGATAGAGCAGCAAACTTCAAAAGGGTTGGTATTGGAGCAGTCCTGATATCATAAACCGGTCAGCATTATCCGCTATCTGCAAAACTTAGATTTCCCTGCACCAACAATATGGCTGAATATGAGGCCTGCATCTTAGGGCTCAACATGGCCATCGACATGAACGTCCAGGAGTTGTTAGTGATTAGTGACTCAGACTTACTAGTACAACAGGTACAAGGAGAATGGGCAACCAAGAATTCCAAGGTGGATGAGGAGATCAGGGACCTCAAAACTAACAGAGACCGTAAGGAGGAAACTGAGTTGAACGAGCAGGTAACAATTGTTTTGGGAAAATACGAGCTCGATCCAAAGGTGGAATCTAACATTTAGATGTAATAGTTGCAGAAACAATTGAGAAGATCGAGCTATTCTGGCAGGAGGTTGATCAAGCTAGCTGACTGCCATAGGTGGAAGGAAGGCATGGACCGCATTGTTGCAGAGAAAAAGATCGCCTTGGCTCAATTGTCATCGGCCGAAGTCCAACTTCGGGATCCTAGGAAAGAGTGCTCGGTGCAGGCCAAGAGGATCGAGGAACTTGAGGCTGAACTTGCTAAGGCCCAAACTAAGGCCGAAAAGGCAAAGGACGAGGCTGTAGAGTCGGTAGCCATATAACTGCCTGATGCCGAGGCTGCTCAAGCACAACTGAGGGAGGATACCGATCGAGCACAATGGACTGCTGAGCTGGCTAAGTGCCAATCTCGGAGAGAGACCCTCGAGGAGATTCATGCCCGACATTTCGACCTTTCTGAGGAGATAGCCCAGGCTATTGGCCTCTTCCGACGATGACGATGACGATGAAGATAGCAAGAGCGGGTCTGATAATGGTGAAGGGCCTGAGGAGGAAGCTGCCCCTAGGAATGAGTCACTCCCGAGCATAGCTAGGGATCTTGTAATTTTTTCCTTTTCTTTTGTGTAGGACCCTTGTCCCTCCTTTGTAAATACCATTGTTCAAATATATACAAAAATATTTTCCTTTTTGAATTTCATCTCAAGTTTTTCCTTGTGATAATTTCAAACCTGCGTTGTACCTTGTAAAATTTTAGCATACTTTATGTCTTGGATAATATGTTTAAGACTTCAATTTTGGGCAACTTGGCCGAAGCCACACTAATACTACTTTCACAGTCGAGTGAGTTTTTACTCGAACTTGAAGTAATAGAACCCTTAGGTTTGCATTGAGTGAGAACGAATTCTCGATCTATAGTCGAGTGAATTTTTACTTGAACTCGAAGTAGTGAAACCCTTAGGTTTGAATTGAGTGAGAACGTATTCTTGAACTCCAAAATGTAATGGCCCTTAGGCTATTTGAATCGGGCCGATATGGCCTAAAAACGAATGGTTTTTCCCCTTTTTGGCTTCGAGACTTTATAAGAATTTCGTTATGCCTTAGCCTGAAATTTTTACCCATTGGGTTTTTTGACGGTTTAATATTGATCGAAACTCCTTTACGTTTTATGCCTTAGCACACATTTGTATTTAAACAATGTGATACCTATTAAGGTTTTTCGAGGGTTGATATTATCGAAGCCCTTTAATTATTTTGCCGAGGGTAGCTTTTTTTAACCAGTTTTCAAAGAATTCGAACGCCTGTTTTTATTGCGGGATTCAAATGTCTCTGAGTCGCCCTAGTTTGGACGTAGCCTTTGGGTATGCCTCTTGGGATTATTTTTCCAATAACACTTCGAACTTGTTCAAAGTGTTAGTCCCTGAGAATGGTGGCCTTGGCCTATAAACCGAGGGTTGCCTCTTTGAGGTCTTACGGTTTCGATGTTATATAGTTTTAACATGTTGATTTCTGACGGTAGTCCCCGAGTATGGGGTTGATCATTCAGGGTGTAGTTGTACTTGGCCCTTGAACCTGTTTTCACAAGAAATCATAAGTATGTAGCTTGTAAAGTAGAAATTTTCATTAATGCACAAGATATCTAGTAAGGAAAAGTACGTCTTTGCATAGTTCATACATGCGTACATGTTATGCCATTAGGGCTCGAGTAATATATATGGACACGGTTCATTCGACCGTTTGGCCCATTACAAAATTTTCCTATCGCGGCCCCTTTGACACAAAGTATTTTCCTTGAAAATTTAACATCCAAGGGTTATGACCCCCAGTATTTGAGGTTGATTGTAAAAAAACCTCGGATACTCTAAGTCAGCACGAACAAAGGTTCCCTCATTAAAATCCTTTCCGGAAAAACCCATTTGGGATAAAAACCGGTCGAAGAGAAAAAGAGTGCAACATGTGCTTTAAGATCCTAATATCTTCCTACTTGATGAGAACTTCGATACCTTCACTTGAACACCTAAAAATAAGTTAGTGTAAAATGGAAATGAAAAAGGAGAAGGTCATACCTTAACCATAATATCGTTTGAGGAGTGAGATGTTCCAATTGTTTGGTAGTTGCTTGTCGTTTATCGTGCCAAGATTGTAGGATCCATTTCCAACGATATCGAGGACTTGATACGGTCCCTCCCAAATTGGGCTGAGTTTTCCTTCGTTAGGGTATCGAGTGTTGAGGGTGACTTTTCTCAGAACCAAGTCCCCGATTCTAAAGTGGCGAAGGTTGATCCTCTAATTATAATACCTTTCGATGCGTTGTTTTTGCGCGGCCATTCGAACGTGGGCAGCTTCTCATTTTTCATCTAGTAGTTCGAGGCTAATATTCATAGCCTCATGATTTGATTATTCCGTTGTATATCAAAATCTGGCATTGGGTTCCCCGACTTCAACCGGGATCAAGGCTTCGGCGTCGTATACTAAGGAGAACGGCATTTCCCCCGTACTGGATTTTGACGTTGTTCGATATGCCTAAAGTACTTCGGGTAGAATTTCTCTCAATTTTCCATTGGCGTCGTTCAACCTTTTCTTCAGATTCTGATGATGGTTTTGTTTGTCAATTCGGCCTGTCTGTTTCCGCTAGAATGATATGGTGTCGATAATATCCTTTTTTATTTTGTGATTTTCGAGAAACTTTGTTACCTTGCTACCGATGAATTGCTTTCTATTGTTGCATACAACCTCGGCAGATATCCGGAATCGGCATATGATGTGATCCTAGATAAAGTCTATAACTTCTTTTTCTCTGACGTTTTTAAAGGCATGTGCTTCAACCCATTTAGAGAAATAGTCAATCATAAATAAAATGAATTTAGTTTTACCTGGGACCGATGGAAGAAGGCCGACGATATCCATCCCCTATTTCATAAATGGCCATGTGGATATGACCTAATGAATTTTCTTTCCGGGCTAGTGGATCATTGGTGCATACCGTTGACACTTATCACATTTTTGAATGAATTCTTTAGTGTCTTTCTCCATATTGGCCCAATAATATCATGCTCTGATGATTTGTGAACTAGTGATTTGGCACCATAGTGGTTCCCACAAGTACCCTCGTGAACTTCTCGTAGGACATAATCGGTGTCCCCTGGTCCCAAGCATACTACTAACGGTCTGTCGAACATCGTCTTGTATAATGTTCCATCCTTAGCCAATGTAAATCGAGAAGGTTTTGTTCGTAGATACTTTGATTCCTTAGGGTCCGATGGGAGCTTTCCGTTTTTCAAATACTCAATATATTTATTCCTCCAATCTTAGGTTAGGCTTGTGGATTTTATCTCGGCGTTACCTTCTTCGATTATTGACTTCGAGAGTTGAACGGCAGTCCCCGAGCTGATTTCGTCGTCCTCGATTGATGATCCTATATTTGCAAGGGCATCAGCTTCACTGTTCTATTCTCGAGGTACAGGTTGCAAAGTCCATTCTTTAAAACGATGTAACGTCACGTGTAGCTTATCCAAATACCTTTACATTCTATCCTCTCGAACCTAGAAGGCTCTATTTACTTGGTTTACTACCAGTAGGGAGCCGCATTTGGCTTCGATGACTTCCACTTCCAAGCTTTTAGCTTGTTTGAGACTTGCAATCATGGCATCGCACTCGGCCTCATTGTTAGTCAACTAAGAAGTTTTGATAGATTGCCTAATAGTATTGCCCGTGGGCGGCTTCAAAATGATGCCTAGCCCGAACACTTTCACATTTGAAGTGTCGTCATTAAAAAGGGTCCACACTCCCGAGGATGTACCCGATTTTAACAAAAGTTCCTTTTCGACTTCGGGTACGAGGGATGGTGTGAAGTTGGCCATGAAGTGTGCTAAAATTTAAGATTTGATGGCCGTTCGGTGTGGATATTCGATATCATACCCACTGAGTTCGACGGTCCATTTAGCCAATCGGCCCAAAAGTTCGGGCTTATGTGAAACATTACAAAGCGGGTAAGTGGTTATCACACATAGTGGGTGACATTGAAAATACGGTTTTAGCTTCCTAGAGGCGCTTAGAGGAGAAAGCGCCAATTTTTCTAAGTGTGGATATCGACTTTCTCCTTCTCTTAGAGTTCGACTTACATAATAAACAAGAAATTGCGTACCTTTCTCTTCTCGAACTAGGACACCACTTAGCGGTTTCTGAGACCGCTAAGTATGAGTAGAGCTTTTCATCTACCTTTGGAGTATGAAGCAATAGTGGGCTCGGGATGTATGGTTTTAATTCATTTAACGCCTGCTGGCATTCCGGGGTCCAGGCGAAATTGTTCTTCTTTTTGAGTAATGAGAAGAACCTATGGCTCCGATCTGATGATCTCGAGATGAATCGACCTAAGGCAGCTATCCGCCTTGTCAGCCTTTTTACGGATTTAACGTTGTCCACGACTGTGATGTCTTCGATAGCCTTGATTTTATTGGGGTTGATCTCGATCCCCCGATTTGACACCATAAAGTCGAGGAACTTGCCCGAACCGACCCCGAAAGAACATTTCTCGTGGTTGAGTTTCATGTTGTATTTTCTCAGTATCTTGAATGTTTCCTTCAAATGTATCAAATGGTCATCTCCGTACAGAGACTTAACTAGCATATCATCAATATATACTTCCATTGGATTACCTATTTGCTCTTCGAACATTTTATTTACTAGGCGTTGGTAGGTAGCACCTGCGTTTTTAGCCCAAAAGACATTATGTTATAGCAATACGGGCCATACTTAATGTTGAATAAAGCCTTTTCCTGATCCTCCGGGTTCATTTGAATTTGATTGTACCCGGAGTAGGCGTTGTGAAAATTAAGGATCTCGTGGCCGACCGTGGTGTCGATCATACGATCGATGTTAGGAAGAGGAAAAGAGTCTTTGGGGGCATGCCTTGTTTAAGTCATTATAATCTACACACATTCTAAGTTTGTTCCCCTTTTTAGCGACTACGACTACATTTTCTAACCATTCAGGATATTTTACATCCCGAATGGATCCTATTTTGAGAAGTTTAATAACCTCGTCCTTGATGAATGCATGTTTTACCTCGGACGGGGCCTTCTCTTTTTCTTCACTGGCTTGAACTTCGGGTCAAGGCTCAATCGATATGTTGTTATTTATGGTGGGATCCCTGTCATATCTAAGTGGGACCATGGAAAGCAATCCATGTTATCAATAAGAAATTTAATAAGTTTCTTCCTGAGTTCGGGGGTTAGCCCCGTACCCAGGTATACCTTTCGTTCGGGCAGATACTCGATCAATATAACATGTTCCAACTCTTCGACTGATTGATTTGGTGGCGTCGGAATCTTCGGGAATAATGAAGGTTCGACAGATCCAATAATCATCGTCTTCTTCTTCCATTCCCTGCTTCTCTGTTTCAGTCAAGGCTGGTGGCTGTGGTTGCTATTTCGCCTCCTATTTCCCTTTGACATTGAAAGTGTCTATATCGGTATCACCTCATCCGCCACGAACATTTGCTTTGCAGCATGTTGCTCCCCATATATTGTTTTCACCGCGTCCGGTGTAGGGAATTTCATCATTTGATGGAGAGTCGAAGGGACTGCCCTCTTATTTTGAATCCAAGGCCTCCCGAGTAGGGCGTTGTACCTTATGCCTCCCTCGATTACATGGAACTTAATTTCCTGAATAGTACCAGCCACGTTCACTGGTAAAATGGTCTCTCCTTTAGTCGTTTCGCTGGCCATGTTGAAACCATTCAGGACCTGAGCTACGGGCACAATTTGGTCTTGTAGGCCGAGCTGCTCCACGACACTCGGTCGGATGATATTTTCTGAGCTACCTGGATCAACTAAAACACGCTTAACTTGAAATTTATTCAGAAATATAGAAATTACCAAAGCGTCGTTGTGGGGGTGAGAAATTCCTTCTGCTTCCTCATTGTTGCATGATATGGTGCCTTCCGGCTCCTAATATCGGGTATGTTTTTCCCTAGTAATTGATACTTTAGTGCGTTTGAAAACGGGCCCTTGTGGAATATCGACCCCACCGACGATCATATGGATCACATGTTGCGGCTCTTCATGTTCATTTTTCCTGTTGGTGTCCCTTTCTCTGTAATGATTCTTGGCTCGATCACTTAAGAACTCTCGAAGGTGACCCTCGTTGAATAGACGGGCTACCTCCTATATTAGTTGGCTGCAATCCTCAATTTTCTGGCCATGTGTGCCGTGATACTTACACATCAGATTGAAGTTTCTTTGGAAATGATCGGTTAGTATGGGCTTGGGCCATCTTGTATATTTGATTCTTCCAATTGACGATACAATACCTGATGCGCCGACATTAAAGTTATACTCCAACAATCGAGGTGCCTCTGTGGGATCGACATGCTTATCAAAACCACTTTTGTTCATAAGTCCCCGAGAGCTCTATCCTCGATCCTTTCTTTGATCATTTCGGGTGGGATTGTGTTCAGGGCCGCCGTTCATGCGATCTGCGATGTATGGTTGATATCGGTCTTTGTTCAACCAAGGTTCCATATCGAAATCTCTTTGATTTCTGGATGAGGACTTGTTCGGATATACAGAACCAGAAGGAGTTCCTAATTGGTCATCCTCGACCATGATCTTTGATTGGTACCGATTATGTACATCGTCCCAGGTCACCACTGGATATTCGATCAAACTCTGCTTCCGTTGACGTGATGCTATCGAACTTCGTTCATTCAACCCCTGAGTGAAGGCATGAACAACCCAATCATCTGTGACTTGTTGAAACTCCATGCGTTCCATTTGAAATCGGGACACGAACACGCTAAGCATTTCATTATCCTTCTGTTTTACTTTGAAAATGTATGATTTCCTCGTTGCAACCTTCATGGACCCAGGATGTGCCTTTATGAAAGAATCCGCTAAAATGGCAAATGAGTCAATGGAATTTGGCGGTAGATTGTGGTACCAAATCATTACCCCTTTCGATAGAGTCTCTGTGAACTTCTTCAATAAAACAGATTCGATTTCATCATCTTCCAAATCGTTACCTTTGTTGGCGCATGTACAGGAGGTGACATGCTCGTTCGAGTCAGTGGTCCTATTGTACTTAGGTATATCCGTTATACGAAACTTTTTGGGAATGGGCTTCGGAGATGCACTTGGAGGAAACGACTTCTGTACAAATTTCTTCGAATCAATCCCTTTCAAAATTGGCGGTTCCCCAAGTATGTGATCAATTAGGGAGTTTTACGTTTCCACTTTCTTATCATTTGCCTAAATTTTCTTCTCCCTGGAATAAATTCGTTTGGTGAGCTCCTCGAGCATATTCATTATTGTGGGGTTAGTTCCCGATTCACTGGCACTCAGCCTTTCTAGTATTGGCTCGGTTCGGCGGGCGGCTTTCAGTTCGACCCCACTCGGAGTTCGATGTTGATTTTGTAGTTGTGCTATATCGGCCTGATGATCCAGCAGCATTTCGAATATCACTTGGAGACTGACTCCTCCATCTCCTCAACCCCTTGTACCTTGGCAACCAGATCAGCATTCTCTTCTTACACTCCCTTCGGGGTCCGCGCCCAGATTCACATTCAAAGCGATGTGTGAACATACGTCGACTAGGTTGGCAAGCGGTGATCCCCCGAGATCATCTTGTGGTATCTCTACTCCTAGAGCAATTACATTATCGTTTTCCCTGTGAAATCTGAGGCCATTGTCAACATGTGTAGGTGCAATTTGTGAGTTCTGCATGTTTTTAACCTGAAAGCAAAAATATTTGACAAGAACAAGCGTAAAATAGTGTGTGTTATCGAAATAGGTATTGAATAGTCACTATTATCCTTCACCCCACGGTTGGCGCCAAATTGATTACCCTAAAATTTGGATAACAATTAAACTTATATTGTCGTTTTAAGGATATATCATTTCACTCAATACCAATTGATAAATGAGAAAGTAAATGATTTGAATTAAACTGCAAAAAATATCAGACAAGTATGCAAGCTGAGCCTCGACCTCGAATAAGAGCACTCTAGAGGTGATAATAGTATAAGAACAATCAAGAATGAATAACTCTGATGAACAGTAAGAAGAATAGTAAGCAAAAACGAAATAATTGTATAGCTTTTTCTCAGTGAATAATGATGATTACAAATGACTGGAATTCCTTTTTATATAGTAGAAGAATCCTTATTATGATATACTTCTAATTACAGAAGGAAATGGTATAAATAGCTGATTAACCGCTCCTGATTTGATCTGTTCTGAGATTCACGCCACGATCCTCGACCAATCAAGGATATCTCGCTCTTTCCGTTACTAAGCTATCCCGATATTACTCGAAGTCTATCTCTTCTGGCTTCGATTGGTACCGATATCGATCTAGAAAGATGTTTCGATTTCGGACTCAATGTCTCAGTTCTTCGATGCAATGTCCCAGTGTCGATCGAATAGTGAAATCGGGTAGCCCCAATTTTTACCGTATAGAATCATCTTCCCAACTCTTTTTTATGCAAATATATATATATATATATATATATATATATATATATATATCAAACAAATGTTTTTACGAAATAAAATGATTAAGAAAACTCTTCAATAATTAATAATTAAAACCATTTTAAATTTTAATAATGGAAAGAAAATCTGTATATGGTTTTTTAGTTTAACACTTAAAAATATTTGTTTTAAGTTAATTGGGCAGACAGAACCTTCTAGTCTATACTAACAAAAGCGCTTCTCAAACGATTAGACTAAATAGAAACCACAACTAAAAAAATAAAAATAAAAAATCGAAAACCCCTTTTGATAAAAATTACTTTTTAAAAATAAACAAATTTTGATTTAAAAACTAGAGATTATAGTGAGACGATTACTAGCTAGGGTGTGAATTGTAATAAGGTTGTAATACACTAAGCATAAATAATCAGGTGTCATGCGGAAGCTAGTAAAACAAACCTTCAACAACGCTAAATCAGGCAACAAAAGAAAAATATACTGAAAGAATCAAACATTAAATGTGGTTCGGTCAGTTGACCTATATTCACGGAGGAGGTGAGCAATCCACTATATGAAAGAGAGTACAAATATCGAGAGAACAACAAGAGGCAAACACAAGTGACACACTAACACTTGTACCGTAAGGATTCTCCTCCTAAACACGACTCTCAAACCCCATATGGTTACATTGTGGATGCTACTGAATAAGAAGGAAGGATCCTCAATTTATACAAGTCCCAAACCTTTTCCTACAAAGAAAGGAACTAGACAAATATGGATGATTTATAATTTTCTTCTACAAGAAGGAAAACCCAGTTATGATAAATATGTTCCACTTTCCTCCAAGAGATAGGAAAACCAAATATGGTAAAACAATTAGGACAACATCTAGAAATTATGCTCCTTGCCCTAAATTTTCTAACAAAATAAAGTTGATCCGCCTTCCTAACATAATCTTCAGTAGGTCGCATCTCAAAATCTCCACTACAAAGTTCGTCTTAACATGAGTAACACTCCAGTCAATTTTTCCAAATAAAAATAATGATTATCGTCAAATAGGTTGCGGCTAAAACTTAACCCGCCAAGATGAACTTATCTTGAATCTCGCTCTGATACCACTTGTTAGGACTGAAAAAGTCAGGTGTCATGTGGAATCTAGTAAAGCAAACTTTCAACGACGATAAATCAGACAATAAAAGAAAATTATACCAAAAGAGACACAAACATTTAACGTGGTTCGGTCAATTGACATACGTTCACGGTGGGATTAGCAATTCACTATTTAAAAGAGAGTACAAATATCGAGAGAACAACCTCGAAAAGAGGCTGACACAAGTGACACACTAACACTTGACCCGTAAAGTTTTTTTCCTAAACACGACTCTCAAACCCCATATGGTTACATTGTGAATGCTACTGGATAAGAAGGAAGGATCCTCAATTTATAGAAGTCCATATCTTTTCCTACAAGAAAAGGGACTAGCCAAATATGGAAGATTTATAATTTCCTTCTACAAGAAGGAAAATCCAATTATGATAAATATATTGCCCTTTCCTCCTAGAGATAGGAAAATCAAATATGGTAAAAAAATTAGGACAACCTCTAACAATTCTCACCCTTGGCCTGAATTTTCGGAGAAAATAAACTGGATCCACCTTTTCATATAATCTTCAGTAGGTCACATCTCCAAATTTTCACCGCAAAGTTTGTTTCAATAAGAGTAACATTCCGGTCAAAGTTTTTATATAAAAATCATTATTATCGTCAAATAGGTTGTGACTAGAACTGAATCGCCAAGAGAAACCTGTCTTGAACCTCGCTTTGACACTACTTGTTAGGACTGAAAAAATCAGGTGTCATTCGGAAGCTATTAAGGTAACCTTTAACGACGATAAATCAAACAACAAAAGAAAAATACACTAAAAGAGACACACAGTTTAAACGTAGTTTGGTTAATTGATCTACGTTCAAGACGGAGCTGAGCAATCCACTATATAAAAGAGAGTACAAATATAGAGAGAACAACCTCACGAAGAGGCAAACACAAGTGAAACACTAACACTTGATCTGTAAAGTTCCCCCCCCCCCCCC